>JAQGBJ010000403.1:0-42962 GCA_034698345.1 Sphaeridia pumilis | reverse complement strand
TTGGCGGTACTCCTTGACGTACTGTTCGGCACGCTTGAAGATCTTGACACGCTTGTTACGGTTCAATCTTCGTTGCTGCAGAGAATGTAAACAGCCATGTCAAATTAGAAATCATCACGTATGATAGTTGAGCTGATGACAATTTCGAACTTTCTATTTCTTTACAATCTGAAATGCAAAATCAATTCCTAAAATGGGCTTACCGTTGCAGCACGTTGGAGCTGAGCGACCTTAGAAACGGCATTGCGCTTCCTTCGCTTCAAAATGGACTCCGGAACTGCCGGAAGTTTCTTTCCAGCATTCTTGATGTTGCCGGTCTTCAGAGCTGGAGCCGCAACCTTTTTTCTACAAGCAAAATTACCAAAACATTGTTACCTCAGATCAACAGCTGAATTCATATGTTACTTTTCACTTCAAAACAAAAATAACTTACTTCTCAACCATTTTGAAAGTGTTTATATTTCAAAAATATCTGTTTCCAAACGGTTCTCCCAACCAAAACAGTTTAAACGAGGCTGTTCAAGGTGTTGAATTATACGCGAACAAAACTTCAATGTAGCCGCACGTGTAGCAGTGGAGCATGTTTTCTTCAAGCGTCCATAGATGGCGGGCGTCCCCTAACCGCTCATTTGAAGTGGTTTCTACCCCGCATCAGCTGGTTTGGATTCCTACACATACATGTATATACATACTTTTATTGGGCTTCAGCACAGACGCCATCTATTGACTGTGAAGACAACATGCTTCGCTCGGCACGTTGCAGCTCAGGTATTTGAACAGCACCGTGTGTGTATCAATGTAATGTTTTGGTCTGTCTGGTTGGGAGAACAGTCGGGAAGTTAATATTTTTGAAATATAAACACTTTCAAAATGGTTGAGACGTAAGTTCAAAGCTAATTTTTGGTTTGAAGTGAAATATAAGATATGAATTCATCTAGTGTTTCGGTGCTAACAGTGTTTTGGTCATTTTGATTGTAGAAAAAAGGCTGCCGCTCCAGCTCAAAAGACCGGCAACATCAAGAATGCTGGAAAGAAACTTCCCGCAGTTCCGGAGTCCATTCTGAAGCGAAGGAAGCGCAATGCCGTTTCTAAGGTTGCTCAGCTCCAGCGTGCTGCAACGGTAAGCCTTTTTAAGGAAGTACTTCATTATGAAAATAGGATGAATGAGAGGTTTGAGATGGTCATGATTTCAACGTATTGAATTCTGATGGATGTTTGAATTCTTTGTAGCAACGAAGATTGAACCGTAACAAGCGTGTCAAGATCTTCAAGCGCGCCGAACAGTACGTCAAGGAGTACCGCCAAAAGGAGCGCGATGAAATCAGGCTCGCTCGCCAGGCCAAGAACCAAGGCAATTACTACATCCCAGCTGAACCGAAACTAGCTTTTGTTATGCGTATCCGTGGGTAGGTCTTCAGTTAACAATGTCAACCATTTTCAGTTTCAACGAAATGCTGACAATTAAATTGTCTTTTACAGTATCAACCAAGTTCACCCCAAGGTTCGCAAGGCTCTCCAGCTGTTCCGATTGCGTCAGATCAACAATGGAGTCTTTGTGAAGCTGAACAAGGTATGGAGAATAGTCGCAGTAAGTTTCTGATTATATTAATTGTTTTATCCAAATGTGTAAATTCTCCAGGCCACTGTCAACATGTTGCGTATCTGCGAGCCTCATATCACCTGGGGATACCCTAACCTCAAGAGTGTTAGAGACCTGATCTACAAGCGAGGCTTTGCTAAGGTTGATCACCGCAGAACTCCAATCAGCTCCAACGACGTCGTTGAAGGAACACTCGGCAAGAAGGGATTAATTTGTGTTGAAGATTTGGTCCACGAAATTTTTACAGTCGGAAAGAGTTTCAAGTACGCTTCAAATTTCCTCTGGCCCTTCAAGGTAAGTATCTAGAAATGCTGATAAAACAGTTCGTGAGTATCCTCTAAAAATGTTCCTAATTGTTAATTTGAATTCACAGCTGAACACTCCTACTGGTGGATGGCGTAAGAAGACTAACCATTACGTTGAGGGTGGTGACTTCGGTAATAGAGAGGATAAAATCAATGAACTTCTCCGACGTATGGTGTAGTTCGTATTTGTTAACAGAGGACTTTTCAAAATAAAAAATAACTATTACGTTCAAGGTTTGAGGTATTCGTTGCCAACTGCTCGTTTAGCTCATGGTTACTCAATCGACCCTTCTTTAGGTCTGTGGTTCTATGACACAGTATTCTCAAGAAGTAGTGTTACTTATTCGTTTTTATTTATATGATCAACAAACGATGTAGAATGTAAATCCAGTCAACTGTGAGAAAAATCGGAAAGCGAACACAAATGTCTTTTAATCACAGCGAAGCGTTATATAGTAACATATATACTACAGCTCACGGGAACCTCGAATATTTTCAGCCTCATCCTTATTATCTCACAGCAAGTGCCATAAACAATCGCCTCAGCATTGAAATAACAGACAATGGTGTAAACCATCTCGACGCATACGATGGACCTCCGATGTACAGTACTGCGACGGCAAACGAATATGCCACGCCCCATGTTAACCTCAACTTGGGGTTCCCCAAGTACCCTACGCTTCATAATGGAGACTCTAATGGATTCCACCATTTACAGTATCCCGGCGGTCCTCCTGTCAAACCCATACCCATTACTGAGTTGTAGCTAGGACGGGACATGATTGATTGTAATTATTATGCCGAGTCTCGGTTGTACTGATTTCTGTAAATAGTCATTAGCTCGTATGTACCTTGTATGTCTATCAACTATTAGTAGCAGTTGGTATGATTGTGTACATTTAAGATTGTAAGAATGCGATACATGACTTAATTTATTGTCTCAAAACGTTGTTATTACGTAGTTAGTGGTACTTCGTGTATTATAAAAAGGACAAATGTTTCTTGTACAACTGTGTTTTTGATAAGACAAGCTACTGTTATAAATAGGATTGGATTAGTGTTTCAAACGCTCTTGTGGGAGTGAGTAATTAAAATCGATGATGTTAAAAGACTATAATAACATGTAAAAGGTTCGAAGGGAACCAAAAGGCTGCATAGCCTAAACTACTCTTTAGTCATTTGATAAGATTGAACTTCTATCAGCTACATTTTTTGTTTTTTGGGATTTATCAAAACGTAAAATTATTGTGGAAGTTACATAGTTTTAGAGCAAACCAAGCAATAACTTGTTGAACCGGATCCAGAATCAGGTCCCTGCGAAAAGCATTGTGCGAGTAAACTAACTGCACCTGATTGGCATTAAAATGTTTGAGATAATAGATAGTAGAAATACATAATATTAAAAATCAGTTTCATCGAGCTTAATCCACTACGTAATCTATGGAGTAGTTTATAACTTACGAATTACACCGTTTGTAAACACTCATCAATTTTTGAAAATAAAGCGCAGACTTGGAGATATATCAGAGCAGGCAGTTGATAGCAGGCGTGGTTGATGGAATTTTTTTTTGTTGTCGAAGAACGTGCAGAAAATATTGGGGACGAAGCGCCATTGGCTCAAGCCATTCCCGGTGGCACCTCCCAATTCGAGTAAGCTTTAAATGTCCGGAACCACGCATTTCAAGAATCGTGCTGAATCAAACTGAATAATTTGTAACTCTGTAGCCTCGAAATCGAAGTTTCCATCAAGGAAAAAAACTTCGACTTTTGGCTGCTACCAACTCCGGAATGCTGACACTCGACCTGGTTAAAGACACGGAAAAAGAAGAACTGGCACGCACTCGCGAGCTCGTTCGACAAGTCCTGGAGGAATTAATGGCAAATCCCCAGTTCCGATCAACTGTCAACTTGCCCTCAGCTCCTGCTCCTGAAGCTCCGGCATAGACTTTTAGAATAATTTGATTTGTTCTCGTATTCCACTGGTCAGAAATGGATCTTGACTCTGAATCGCCCATTTTTAACATGAAAGTCAGTTCCCTACAGATTGGTCAATAAATAAAATCCATCTTTGACTTTCAATCTTCCATGCCCACAACCAGCTCGTCAGCTTGAATCATCCGACAGGTCCGCACATATGTTCATTGTTCAGTAAGCATGGCTTCCTTGAAGCCAATTGTGGGATCCAGCATGGCCCTTCAGTGTCCCCATCCAGGACTCGACATCGGCTTGGCTCTCCCACCTTCAAATACATTGCCAATATACGTCCTCATAATATCTGCGTCAACAAACATAATCGATTTTGGATCCATTGAAGTTCCGTTCATCAACATCAACGTTACAGGCGAAGCACCGGAAATGCACCGCAGACTCCAATTTAGTCACCGAACAGTTACTGGCGAATGGACCTATCCGTTTTTGAGCATTTCATTGAAGAACACGAGGTTTTCGTATACCGTGTTGAATTGCTTGAATCCCTTTGAACCTCGATGTGGAGCCAAACTCAACTACCAGGAAACTTTACAGAGCGATTTTGGTCCTTCGACGACAATCTTGTTGATACCCAATTATAGCGGAAGTTCAGTTGTCAAATCCCTGCTAACGTACAAACACCGCAACAACAGCATCCAGCCCTACCTGAACCGCGAAAACACTGTCTTGTTTCTCATGGAACATTCATCGGAGACTAATCAAACCGGGCTCGTTCGAGGCTACGTCATCTGTAGAGCTTGCGAAAGATTCACGGAAAGATTCACATTCGAAGGCAAACAGATTCCACATAAAACATTTAGCTGCGTCGATGTTAATATATCATGTTGGCCGACCATGAACCAAAGTCTTTCTGACGTGACTCAGAACGGAAAACGCGCCTACTGGCAAATGACCAACCCGAATGCTGCTGAAACTTTCGACTCGTTAGCACAAAATTTGGCGTGTACTGAACATGCTTCTAAGCGTAGTGTTCGTAAACGGTTTTTCGGTAACTGGAGGCTTGCGGATCAAATCGAATACGTCTTGTCGCTTGGAAGCAACTATACAGTCCGGTTAGACGAGTTCGAGTGTAGTCGTAGAATGTATAGCGCAGGCGAGGCTCTTCCAGCTTTCTCATGCTTATCACGCCCTTTCGGATCTTACGCTTGGTTCTTTAAGTCACGATTTAACGCTGAGGATCTGATTTTCATCACTGAAGTCAATGTCAAGCAAACATTTTCAGCAATCGATTTGTACATCAAAGTGCTTGAATCGAATCTTTGGTACGCCATCACTGGAACCTTCTTGTTGGCTGGTGCAGCCTTTGCATTTTTGACCAGTGTCGACATCCGCCACAATCCCGACCAAATTTGGAGGTGGAACCAATGGACCAGTCGGTTTTCAAGTTTTTTGGGATTCTTTGCAAAACTGTTTGTCGACCAGTGTCATACCGAGTTGCCCAGACCTGGAAGGAATCCCGCTGTTTTTTGCGTTAGCATTCCGTGGCTGTTGGCAATTTTCATTTTATCGAACGGTTTTAAAGGAACTCTGAAGTCGAGATACTCGATGGCATTCCCGTATAAATTGATAGGTTTCAAGTCATGGGAAAACTTTGAAGAATTTTCATTGTATTCGTTTGGACCGCCGGACTACTGCAAGTTTCAAGACTCTAATCCGCTAATGAAGTCTTCGGTCGTCCAAATTGAAGAATCTTGGATCATGTTGGAAGTTACTGACGGCTTAAACCAGTGGAACTGCACAAACAGAGAACCAACGCCAGTGAGATTGAGCACTAAACGTGCAATTACAAATTATTCGCCAATCTTCACAGCAATCATTACAGAAAGCCAATGTATTTTGTTTTCTAAAATGTATGAAACACATACTGGAAAGGAGCGAAATCCCGTCATCGTTCATAGGAGCCGCACAAATACTTTAATGATGATGGAGGATCGCACTGAAATCATTTGTCCAGAAAACATCTCCAAATTCACCGGGAGAGAGTATCTGGCAAACGTTGGGAGATGGAAAATCAAAAAGAACTTGACGGATGCGGGCGTAGTACCTGCGAATTGGAGAATGAAAACCAACTCAACCTGCAAAGGCAATTATACGCCACATTCCGGCGAAATCAAGGGTGACGACATCGAAAAAGTATTTTGGATGACCCGCAAGTACAAGGCAGCCTTCGTTACAACAACCGAACTTTTTCCATGGCAATGGAATTTGTTCAAGAAGATAATGAGAGCCGACTACAGAATCAAATTCGCTCACACGGGATCGAAATCCTTGCAAACGACCAGAACAAAACTTCTGGACCGCAACACTTTCAATTACGTGTTTTATGTTCCGCAGACTTTAGAATATGGCCAATGGATGGCTCGGAGAATTGGCTTCTTCTTTAGCTCAGGAATCCTTGATTTCTGGAACAAATGGGATCAGATTTTCCGTCCGTTGGTCAGTGATAGTATTTCTGAAGAACTTCCCGATGCCGAAGTTGAGGTCAAGCCATTGAAACTTGAAGATCCGTCTTTGCATTTTCTTTTGTGTGTAAAGCTGGTAGTTTGTGGTATTTGTTTCATTCTGTTCTGCATGGAACTTATTGTGTACTTCTCTGAGTTCTACTTCTTCGAATAAGTTTATTGCTAACAACTAAATTGGACAGCATCAAGTAACATTTATTTAGTATTTTTATGGAATTTCAGTGGCACAAAAGTGGAAAGTTGTTTTCGCTTCAGTTAGTTTTCACGTAAAGCCAAGAATTCAGTTTACCAATTTTGGCTGTTAATCTCAAAAATTTCTTCCAAAAAAATCGGGATCGAAACACTTGAACATGGTGGAGCCTTGGCCAGCTGGAGAACTATATCAATATATCTTGAGAGGTACCTTATAGTTACAAGTATAAAGGTATACAATTGGTGGTATCGTCTACGCTTCAAGACCCTTTCCAGCTAAACTTCAGGAGCTTTCTCAGCTTTGGTCTTACAAAACAGGAGCCTCAAAGTAGCTAACAACGCCACGCCCACTAGAGTCGAACCTGCTGCTATGCAAGCTATTGAGCTGAGCCGTAATTGATCCTCCTTATCTTCTTGTTTATCTTCAGTACCTGTTGATTGTGATTTTAATAGTAAATAATACTTTTGAAATACATGGGGTCAAAAATCAGAATCTATTTCAGTCCGCAAAAACAACTATTACACTAATCTAAAACCTAGAAACTAGAAGCTCGACTATTTTTAAACTGTTGTCCATTGTCAATTTCCATTGTCATCATCGGTATTCTTGATCTTGTCTTGGTCATTCTTGGAACGTCGTTAAAGTACTGGATCATCATCATTTACCAAAAAGCTCTTTGCGAGCCGTGTCCGTTAATAACGGGAGCATGTTTCCGTAGGTTCCGTTAGCTCGATGTCCAGCAAAGCCGTAAGCTTTGCACATGAATGGGTAGATATCAATGTTTTCAAAAGGTTCAACCTTGTCGCCACCTTGTTTGAAGATTGGACCTGCGGCGATAAAGTATGGATACATGTTCTTGGTTTGGGTGTTGTCATAGCCGTGGATGCCGGTTGCTCTCACTAGAGAACCTGTGGAGCAAAAAATTAACTTGGTGGAGGAAAATTCTAAAAAACGTTTGTAAATGACCTCAGCGAACCTGGATTCTTAATGGCATAGTCTTCGAAAACATATCCGGTCTCAGCAACCAACAGAATGGGCATGACTCTTTGGCTGTTGCTGTAATGCCAGTCGGGTTTTTCCCTTCGGAGGTTGTCTCGAAGGTACGTTTTGAAGTTGTACTTGCCCTCGAAAGATTTGATTTGGTTGTAAATCTGTTGTGTATCCTCTGGAAAATTAGTACAATTAAAATTCATAAATGTTTCTATGAGCAAACACGGGTTTCAAATGTTACTTTTGAACTTACTGGAGTCCTTGGGCAAAATCTGGAGAACTGGGCTAGCACCGTAAATTTCGTACTTGCTCCTGTCAATGCCGCTGAAAAAGGTCGTATGCGGAATCTGCTTCCTTGTCGGCGAAACTTCTTGCATTCCATGGTCGCTTACGAACATGATATTAATTTTACCGAGAAGACCAGCCTTTCTGACGTTTTCGATAAAGTAGCCGGCGATATTGTCCATATCCTTGATTGAGTTGATCATATGAGAACCTTCAGGCCCATAGGCGTGGCCAGTGCTGTCTGGTTCGTCAAAGTAGGCCATGACCAAGTTTGCGGGTTTCAAGGGATCGGTGATCCAGCTGAGGATCAAATCCATGCGTTTGTGGAACCCGAATTCGGATCTCTTGGCGAATGGCTTGATGTGTGTTGCCTTGGTCTTCTGAGGTCCCCAAGCTTGGGCGCTTCCGGGCCACATGATTACGCCACTGTAACGCCCGTCTCCAGCGAGCTCATTGGCGATCTAAAACAAATTGCTCCCGTATTATGACCAGAATTATGATTCAAATCCGTAGTATAGTTTCCAAACAAAACTTACGTAAAGAGGTATAACTTTGTCAGAATATTCCCAAAATCCCGGCTCATTCTTGTATCCACTGAGCTCTTTCTTGAGCTTGGTGTCGTAGAAATAGTTGGCTACAACTCCATGGGATTCGATGTAGAGTCCAGTGGCAATGGAATGGTGGTTGGGGAAAGTGTTGGTCAGGAACTGGTTCTTCATGTAAGGCACTGTCACTCCATGGTGTTCGAAGCCGTGCAAATTCGGTGTATAAGTCTTGTCGATGTAGTCGTAGCGCATGCCGTCGAAGGAGATAATCACCGTTATCGGGTGTTTGGACAGCGCCAGCGCTGACGGCGAAACGGTCAGAGCCGCTGTTAAAAGCGACACAAGTTGCACCAACATTGCGGTTAGATTGGTGGAACCGCTATATATAAATGGTTCGACTGAAAATGCGTCAAACCAACGTTAAAGCTCCAGGCTATAGACGGTATAGTGAAGGTCGTTTCGTGTTGAACGACACCTGCGGATGAATTAATTTCAGGTGACATTAACATGAGATTATATAGGAAACCAGAAACTTGTATCGTGACTTGATTATCATTGTACAAGATCTCGAGTGAATGATATTGAATATACTTTGTACAGAGGATATGGCACGTTTCCCGGCCGGTAATAAACAAAACATTATGTGAGCTGACATTGCGAGTACAATGAGCACACGATATATCGCTCGTGCTCAAAGGGTTACATGTACATCATTATTATGCAATGATCCAATTATTATAAATTTTGTATTTAACCGCCTTAACAAGAGTAGTTCATGGAGTTTTCATGAAAATCGACACTTGACGAGTTAACGTCATTGTGGCATGTTTTGTGACGAGAGTATAACGATTCTCCGAAAAAGTAATTTTGATTCGCCCCAAAAGTTACATTAAAATCATAAGGTAACGATGCTTCACAGTTCACTATGGAATTTTTAGTCTTATGTAATCACGCTTGGAGTTGGAAACAGCGTCAAAATAATTCATGTCCATGCTTCCTTTGTATCTTATGTGCTAATTACAGGTGTGTGAGCGATAAAAGACTTTATATCTTTATGTCAACTCTGAAGGCTGCAATGTGGGATAATTTTGCTTGCTAATTAAACTGTTGGCTTGAATTCTTATCATTTGGGCATTGTCTTGCTTGTGTTGATGTTCAAAATCTCGTCTGTTTATACTCGTGCAGGACTGGAGTTCATACAAACACAAGTGTAAATTCAGGTAGCTGTTGTAAAGCCGAAACCTGACATTACAACTGCCAGTTGAATTTTTTAACATTAAAGTTTATCGAATTTAATTTATAATGCCACCGAAGAAAAGACATAGGGAAAGTATTAGAGACAAGCTCAGAGCTTCGTACCTGCGATTTCGCAAGGCAGAATATGTTGAAGTGGGAATTGGCTTGGAAGGGTCGCAGTTAAACTTACCTAAGGCTCATCGGCTTGCTTTACACGGCCAGTATGAATTACTGAAAAAAGTCCTTGAAAAGGTAAAAGATTTCAACGATGGTTTCATTCCAAAGTTTTGGTTACAAAATTGTTTTTATAGGTCGATCACAGATTGACAGACGTTGGTGGCCGTACAATTTTGCACTGCGCGGCATCATGTCGTAAGTTGAGTAAGCACAGAGTAACGCGTCTAAATAGCAAAAGTTCTATGCCGATTTTAAATTTAACTAGCCAATTCGAAACTGGCCCTGTTAACCGTCAACGTGATTCTCGAGCACCCAGCGATCTCGCCAGAGAAAGACAACATCGAAAAGCTCAAGCCATTCCTCGACATTCAAGATCGGCGAGGCAACACTGCGCTCCATTACGCTGCAAAAGCGGAACTCTCAAAAGTGGTCGACAGATTCATGTGGCTCGCTGCTGACGTCAACCTCAAGTAGGTTGTTGAAAAATTTGCACGACGACATTATAAGCCAGCGTAAACCGTTCAACTGTATTTTGTTCTATTAATTCTTAGGAATGAAGACGGTATCGACCCATTGAGTTTGGTGTATTCTCGAACTCCCGGAGCTCTTTTGAGCTTCTTCGACAGCGGCGTAAGGGTGAAAGAAGGCAGTGAAATCGCCGATGAAAACCTGCGGTTGATTTTGGACTTTGGGTACGCTTTGACTTTTTGAAGAAAATTGCGATACAATCAGCTTGAACTTTTGACTACAGAAATATGAAATATTTGCAGTGCCATCATTGGCTTTGACCCCGAAGAACTCGACTACAACAAGCATTACCCGGTGGAAACACAATTGCTCGTGTATGCCCTCGACAGGCCCGTTAATTCCAAAGACATTTTAACACATCCGTTAGTACAGGTGTTTATGGAATTTAAGTGGCACAAAATTAGAAAGTTTTTCTTCGCTTCAGTTATTTTTCACGTAAAAAAATTCTTTTACAAATTTTGACATGAGTTAAGGCCCAGCTGCATTTTGATTATCTTGATACCATTAGGTTTTCTGGTTACTTTTGTATACCATATTCGTCACCCGCGTCTACAGACAACAATGTTGCTGTTATGACGCTTCTGGTGGCAGCACTACCGAAAACAAGACTTTTAATAGTTTTACATGGTTCGGACTCTCTTCTGAAGAACAG
Source organism: Sphaeridia pumilis (assembly GCA_034698345.1). NCBI lineage: Eukaryota > Metazoa > Arthropoda > Collembola > Symphypleona > Sminthurididae > Sphaeridia > Sphaeridia pumilis. The sequence continues at coordinate 32,000 of JAQGBJ010000403.1, read as the reverse complement.
GAGCCTGAACCCAGTAGGTACAAAAGTGAAAAATCTTTTAGAGGCACAAAAAATGAATTTTCCAAGAATGTCCAGCTACGTAATGGTTGCATGTTTTTAAAATTTGTAGGACTACTGAACCAGTGTATTCCAGACGCCATAAACACGTTTATAATCTACGCTTTGTTGATATTTACTGGAATCGTCATGTTGAAGGAGTTTTTTGAAATGTATTCAATGCGAGTCTTCTGGAGCTACTTCAAAGGGAAAGAGAATATTGGACAGTGGTTGTTAATCATAGCCATTTTGACGCTGACGCTACCTTTGGTTTCGAATCATGTAATTTACCCTTGGATGTACGAAATAGCTGCAGTAAGTTCGTAGAAAACGTTTTTGAAAATTTTGAAAGCGCTTACTCCATAAAAACCATTTTCTACAGTTTGGGATTTTCTTGGCATGGACGCTTGTTTTGACGCAAATTGGCAAACACCCGAGGCTTAGTTTGCACGTTGAAATTTTGGGCAAGGTGAATGTTACGTCCAAATTATGTCAATTACTTCTCTCAAAGTAAACGTTTTGTTTTTAATAATTCTTCTAGGTGCTACAAAGTTTGTCCATGTTCATTTTGGTATTCTCATCGCTGCTCATGGCGTTCGCCTTATCCTTGAGCCTTGTTCTACCGGAGGTATGAATTACAAAACATGTTTTATAGTTTGTACGTGTTTCTGAATATTTTATTATGCTTTATACGAATGGAACAAATACTTATTTTTGCAGAACCCATCGTTCGCCTCCCTGCCTCTTGCTTACATGAAAGTCGTTGTTATGATGATTGGTGACCTTGACTACACAGGAATTTTCGACGACGAGCGTCAAACAGCGTTTCCGGTTTCTGGTCGCATTATCTACCTTATGTTTGTAATGGTCGTCTCGATTACGTTATTGAATTTGCTCATTGGTTTCACAGTCAGTGATATTCAGGTAAAATGGTGCTAAACGGTCATCCATGAGTTAATGTTGAAAAGGGGCTTCTACAATTTGGGTTTCGTTATTCAGGGCCTGCAAAAAAGGGCAGAGGTGAATAAGCAGTCGAATCAGCTGGAGCAGGTGTGGCTGATGGAATCATTTTTGTTGTCGAAGAACGTGCAGAAAATATTGAGGACGAAGCGCCATTGGCTCAAGACATTCCTGGTGGCACCGCCCAATTCCAAGCTCGAGTAAGCTTTAAATGTCCAGAACCATGCATTACAAGAATCGTGTCGAATCAAGCTGAATAATTTGTAACTCTGTAGCCTCGAAATCGAAGTTTCCATCAAGGAAATTCCGCGACCTTTTAGAAAACAACTTCGACTTTTGGCTGCTACCAACTCCGGAATGCTGACACTCGACTTGGTTAAGGACACGGAAAAAGAGGAACTGGCACGCACTCGCGAGCTCGTTCGACAAGTCCTGGAGGAATTAATGGCAAATCCCCAGTTCCGATCAACTGTCAACTTGCCCTCAGCTCCTGCTCCTGAAGCTCCGGCATAGACTTTTAGAATAATTTGATTTGTTCTCGTATTCCACTGGTCAGAAATGGATCTTGACTCTGAATCGCCCATTTTTAACATGAAAGTCAGTTCCCTACAGATTGGTCAATAAATAAAATCCATCTTTGACTTTCAATCTTCCATGCCCACAACCAGCTCGTCAGCTTGAATCATCCGACAGGTCCGCACATATGTTCATTGTTCAGTAAGCATGGCTTCCTTGAAGCCAATTGTGGGATCCAGCATGGCCCTTCAGTGTCCCCATCCAGGACTCGACATCGGCTTGGCTCTCCCACCTTCAAATACATTGCCAATATACGTCCTCATAATATCTGCGTCAACAAACATAATCGATTTTGGATCCATTGAAGTTCCGTTCATCAACATCAACGTTACAGGCGAAGCACCGGAAATGCACCGCAGACTCCAATTTAGTCACCGAACAGTTACTGGCGAATGGACCTATCCGTTTTTGAGCATTTCATTGAAGAACACGAGGTTTTCGTATACCGTGTTGAATTGCTTGAATCCCTTTGAACCTCGATGTGGAGCCAAACTCAACTACCAGGAAACTTTACAGAGCGATTTTGGTCCTTCGACGACAATCTTGTTGATACCCAATTATAGCGGAAGTTCAGTTGTCAAATCCCTGCTAACGTACAAACACCGCAACAACAGCATCCAGCCCTACCTGAACCGCGAAAACACTGTCTTGTTTCTCATGGAACATTCATCGGAGACTAATCAAACCGGGCTCGTTCGAGGCTACGTCATCTGTAGAGCTTGCGAAAGATTCACGGAAAGATTCACATTCGAAGGCAAACAGATTCCACATAAAACATTTAGCTGCGTCGATGTTAATATATCATGTTGGCCGACCATGAACCAAAGTCTTTCTGACGTGACTCAGAACGGAAAACGCGCCTACTGGCAAATGACCAACCCGAATGCTGCTGAAACTTTCGACTCGTTAGCACAAAATTTGGCGTGTACTGAACATGCTTCTAAGCGTAGTGTTCGTAAACGGTTTTTCGGTAACTGGAGGCTTGCGGATCAAATCGAATACGTCTTGTCGCTTGGAAGCAACTATACAGTCCGGTTAGACGAGTTCGAGTGTAGTCGTAGAATGTATAGCGCAGGCGAGGCTCTTCCAGCTTTCTCATGCTTATCACGCCCTTTCGGATCTTACGCTTGGTTCTTTAAGTCACGATTTAACGCTGAGGATCTGATTTTCATCACTGAAGTCAATGTCAAGCAAACATTTTCAGCAATCGATTTGTACATCAAAGTGCTTGAATCGAATCTTTGGTACGCCATCACTGGAACCTTCTTGTTGGCTGGTGCAGCCTTTGCATTTTTGACCAGTGTCGACATCCGCCACAATCCCGACCAAATTTGGAGGTGGAACCAATGGACCAGTCGGTTTTCAAGTTTTTTGGGATTCTTTGCAAAACTGTTTGTCGACCAGTGTCATACCGAGTTGCCCAGACCTGGAAGGAATCCCGCTGTTTTTTGCGTTAGCATTCCGTGGCTGTTGGCAATTTTCATTTTATCGAACGGTTTTAAAGGAACTCTGAAGTCGAGATACTCGATGGCATTCCCGTATAAATTGATAGGTTTCAAGTCATGGGAAAACTTTGAAGAATTTTCATTGTATTCGTTTGGACCGCCGGACTACTGCAAGTTTCAAGACTCTAATCCGCTAATGAAGTCTTCGGTCGTCCAAATTGAAGAATCTTGGATCATGTTGGAAGTTACTGACGGCTTAAACCAGTGGAACTGCACAAACAGAGAACCAACGCCAGTGAGATTGAGCACTAAACGTGCAATTACAAATTATTCGCCAATCTTCACAGCAATCATTACAGAAAGCCAATGTATTTTGTTTTCTAAAATGTATGAAACACATACTGGAAAGGAGCGAAATCCCGTCATCGTTCATAGGAGCCGCACAAATACTTTAATGATGATGGAGGATCGCACTGAAATCATTTGTCCAGAAAACATCTCCAAATTCACCGGGAGAGAGTATCTGGCAAACGTTGGGAGATGGAAAATCAAAAAGAACTTGACGGATGCGGGCGTAGTACCTGCGAATTGGAGAATGAAAACCAACTCAACCTGCAAAGGCAATTATACGCCACATTCCGGCGAAATCAAGGGTGACGACATCGAAAAAGTATTTTGGATGACCCGCAAGTACAAGGCAGCCTTCGTTACAACAACCGAACTTTTTCCATGGCAATGGAATTTGTTCAAGAAGATAATGAGAGCCGACTACAGAATCAAATTCGCTCACACGGGATCGAAATCCTTGCAAACGACCAGAACAAAACTTCTGGACCGCAACACTTTCAATTACGTGTTTTATGTTCCGCAGACTTTAGAATATGGCCAATGGATGGCTCGGAGAATCGGCTTCTTCTTTAGCTCAGGAATCCTTGATTTCTGGAACAAATGGGATCAGATTTTGCGTCCGTTGGTCAGTGATAGTATTTCTGAAGAACTTCCCGATGCTGAAGTTGAAGTCAAGCCATTGAAACTTGAAGATCCGTCTTTGCATTTTCTTTTTTGTGCAAAGCTTGTAGTCTGTGCTCTTTGTTTTATTTTGTTCTGCGTAGAAATTATTGTGTACTTCTCTGAGTTCTGCTACTTCGAATAAGTATATTGCTAACGACTAAATCGGACAGCATCAAGTAACATTCACGGAATTTCAGTGGCACAAAATTGAAACGTTTTTTTTTCACTTCAGCTAGTTTTCAAGTAAAGCCTAAAATTCAATATACCAGATTTGGCTGTTGATATCGAAAGTTTCTTTCAAAAGAAGCTACAGGATCAAAACACTTTCAACTACATGTCTGATGCAGTATAGTTCTGGCTTCTTCAAAAAGTGGGATCATATTTTGCGTTCGTTGGTCATTTGTAGTATTTCTGAAGAGCTTTCTGACGCTGCAGTTGAATTCAAGCTTTTGAGGCTTGAAGATGTAATTTTGTCACACAATGTACTTTTATCTTTTGCAAAGCGAGTGAGTGTGTAGACTTAGTTTATTTTTATTCTGCATATAAGCAGTTCTGTTTTTACGGTTAGAATTCTAATTCTGTTTACGAATAAATGCGAAAACGTCCATTAACCTCCAAGATGTAAAGTAAAACCTCGAAACAGTCTCCTTCCTAGCTTCAAGCTCAAAACCGGAAATCGATTGGCTGACCGGTGCCCAAAAAACTCATCGCCGCAACTGCGAATCCAGTCAAAGTCAACGAAACTGAAACGCCGCTAGCAGCGCCAATGGCAGCTCGCGCTTCTTTCGTCAAAAGCGACAGCATATTTTGAAACGTCCCATTGCTCTTGTGTCCAAATTCTTCGATTCCGAGAGCTCGAGCAACTAGCGGATAAATGTCAACGTTATCGAAGGCCGGCACCGACAATTTTTTCTGGAACATGGGCCCCATTGCAATGAAGTATGGATACATTTGTCTGTCATTTTCTGGGTCGTAACCGTGTGCACCTCGACCGGGACTTTTGTTCTGCGTAACTTCAGAGATTATACAATTTTATATACATTCAACTTCATCTTTGAAAAACAAGGTTAACCAGCTCAAAAAACCACCCACCTTTCCAATAGTCGTCAAAGGTCCAACCACTTTTAGCGACAGCAATAATCGGCATGACACGTCTCGCCGTTGAGTAGTGCCAGTTTGGTTTGTCTGTTTTCAAGTCAGCGGCTAGGTACACGGAAAAATTGTATTTTCCAGCGTTCTCTCTGAAAGCTTGGTAGATTTCTTGAGTTTTATCTGTTTAAAAAACAACTCGTTCTTAAATTTTCTCTGACAAATTACCGCCTCAACATATTATCTAGCACACACTATTCGACTTACTTTCGTCTTTGGGCAGCAAATGCAGGACCGGCGTCCCATGTTTCCGAGTGTAGATAACTTCATTGGCGTTATCGATGAATTCGCTATGCGGAATCACAGCCTCAGGTTTCACTCCGGCCATTCCATGGTCCGACAAAAACAAAATGTTCATCTGGTCCAGAATCCCTTGGCTCGTCAGCTGGTCCAGGAGGTAGCCAGTCACTCTGTCCATTAGCTGAATAGCTTCTATGACTTCAGGGCTGTCGGGGCCAAACTTGTGGCCAGTGCTATCAGGCTCTGAAAAGTATAGAAAGACCAGATTGGCCGGTTTCTCGTCGTTGGTCAACCAAGAAACTACATCGTCAACACGTTGCTCGTAAGGATACGTCTTGTTATACTTGGTCCGGTAGGTAATGTAATGGTCACTTGGTCCCCAAGGCTCGTCAGAGCCGCACCACATCATGGCTCCACTGTAACGATCGTCGCCAGCGAGTTCGTTTGCGGTCTGACGAAGTAACAAAAATAAAAAACAATGACGTTCAATAATTGTACTTGTCCATTCTTAAAACACTTACCCACAAGGGAATTATTTCCTTTGAATAGTTCCAAAATCCGGGATCACTCACAAATCCGCTGAGAGTTTTTGCGTACAAAGTGTCGTAAAACTTGTTTGCAACGACTCCATGAGATTCGATGAAAAGTCCAGTCGCCATTGAATGATGGTTCGGGAATGTCAGTGATGGAAATTGATTCTTCATGTAAGGTGGGTAGGAGCCGCTAGCTTTGACACGGTCCAAGTTTGGAGTCGCCGTCTTGTCCATGTAGTCGTAGCGGAAGCCATCGTAGGACACAATTAAAAACACTGGATGTTTTGATAAATTTCTATTTCCATCATGGGCTTCAGAGACTATATTTAAGGATTGCAGCATCAGCGCAGCTAATGCTACAAATTGAAAGAAATTCGCCAACATCATGAAATATTGCCGCAGACTAATGCTAAATGATGCTGCACACTCGCTAGACAAATGAGCACGAACCTTGTTTTTCCTGAGTTCTCTTTGTAATAAATATATTGTTCAAGCGAGAGCAAGAAGACAAGCGAGAGAGATCGTCCAACTGATTGCAAAAATTACACTTGGAATCTGTGGAATGATTTTATCAAGGTCATTTGTTATTACGTCTGTTAATGGACAAGTTCATGAATAAATGTCAGTACCAAGTAATTTCAAGGTCGTGTAACAAATGCGAATAGCTACTGCAGAGGCTGACCAGAATAATTTTGGTGGCTCCTTTAGTACTCCAGTATTTAACCTGACTAATTTTTAATGTACACAGCCTTAAACTCGATGATGATACATAAATGCGGCTTTCTGACGTCGCTGAATAAAATCACACTGCCCGAACATTCAATAGCTAATAAAGCTCATCACAGTAACGAAAAGTGCGAATCCTGTCATAGTAAACGAAACTGAAACGCCGCTAGCAGCGCCAATGGCATCTCGCGCTTCTTCGGTCAAAAGCGACAGCATATTTTGAAACGACCCATTGCTCCTGTGCCCAGACTCTTCGATTCCGAGAGCTCGAGCAACTAGCGGATAAATGTCAACGTTATCAAAGGCCGGCACCGACACATTTTTCTGGAACATGGGCCCCATTGCAATGAAGTACGGATACATTTGCCTGTCCTCTTCTGGGTCGTAGCCGTGAGTACCGGAAGTTGTGTTCTGGATAACTGTGGAAATTAAATCAAATTGATTTTTTGGCCCCTGAAATCAAGACTGACTGAGTGCCCAACTTGGTAAAAATTTACTCACCTCCCCAATAGTCATCGAAAGCCCAACCACTTTCAGCGACAGCAATAATCGGCATGACACGTCTGGCTGTTGCGTAGTGCCAGTTTGGTTTTTCTGTTTTCAAGTCAGCGGCTAGGTACACGGAAAAATTGTATTTACCAGCGTTCTCTTTGAAAGCTTCGTAGATTTCTTGGGTTTTGCCTGCAAATTTAATAGATTGTAATTATTTTCTAAACGCCGAAAATTAAAATTATACTGGAGTAGAGTTATAGATATACTTGGGTCTTTCGGGAGCAGATGAAGAACTGGCGTCCCATGTTCCCTGGTGTATATAACTTCATTGGAGTTATCGATGAATTCGCTATGCGGAATCACAGCTTCAGGTTTCACTTCGGCCATTCCATGGTCCGACAAAAACAAAATGTTTATCTGGTCCAGAATCCCTTGGCTCGTCAGCTGGTCCAGAAGGTAGCCAGTTAATTTGTCCATTTGCTGGATAGCTTCTATGACTTCAGGGCTGTCAGGGCCGAAGTCATGACCAGCGCTATCGGGTTCCGAGAAGTAGAGAAAGACCAAATTGGCCGGTTTCTCGTCGTTGGTCAACCAAGAAACGACATCGTCGACACGTTGCTCGTAAGGGTACGTCGAGTTGTACTTCATCCTGTACGTGATCTCATGGTCACTTGGTCCCCAAGGCTCGTTGGAGCCGCACCACATCATGGCGCCACTGTATCGTTCATCGCCAGCAAGTTCGTTAGCGGTCTATCGAAATGATTTTTGTTTTAAAAAATTGTCAATCAATAAGCTGTATTCGTTTGCTTCCAAATTTAATGGACTCACCCACAAGGGTATAATTTCCTTTGTATAATTCCAAAACCCGGGATCGTCATCATACCCGCTCAGCTGTTCCCCATACAAAGTGTCGTAGAACCTGTTGGCCACAATACCATGCGATTCGATGAAGAGACCAGTGGCCATTGTGTGATGGTTTGGGAAGGTGAAGGACAGAAATTGGTTCTTCATATATGGTGGATAGGAGCCGCTAGCTTTGACACGGTCCAAGTTCGGAGTCGCCGTCTTGTCCATGTAGTCGTAGCGGAAGCCATCGTAGGACACAATCAGAAACACTGGATGTTTTGATAATCGTTTATTTGTGACCTTGGCTTCAGAAACTTCAAAAACGCTCAGTAGCGTTAGCGCAGCTAACGCTATAGTTTGAAGTGTGCTGAGCAACATTGCAAAATCAAGCAGATTGACGATAGCTTGCTCAAACGATGTTACGTCGTGACTAGACAGTTCAACACTAAACCTGGTTCCGTCGGATTCGCTTTGTTGAAGCGAAACAAGCAAAATCACTGCTAGCTGATGGAGGTTATCTAACGATAATGTTGTTATACTTGGGGCTCTTCATTTAATCTTTTGGAAAAACATTTTTTGTATTCGTGACATCATCACAAATGGCCTGCGAATTGTGCACGTGCAGGCCTATACTGCTAATCTCTCGTGGATTATGTGTGCTATTTTCAATTGGGCTTCTGGGTAAAGATTATGCTATTAAATGGACTTCTGGATCTTCAAATGTAAACAATCAACAGTTTATCAAAGCAACATGTCCAAAAAATGTCAAGTAAGATTAAGCAGGTGCAAAAACAATGTGAAAATAGTGAAACATGGAAAGATTTTAACAACAAAACAAAAATATAAAATCTAATGCTGCACTGGAACTGCAGGCTTAATGAACAATTGCCGAAGTTTCGTCTGCGCTGGTATATGAAGTAAGAAGAGTTTGTCTCTGGGCGTCAAATGGCTAGATGTCACTTCAACAGTCGTGGAATTACCGAGACTGTGAGGTGCCGTTGGGCCATGATCTTCTTGCTGTTCTTCGCTGTCTGGATGGTCGTCTTGGGCTCGCCGGAAGACGTCCTTGCTCGGCATCGGGGAATCTGCGAGGTCAGGTGGTGATTCTGGAACTTTAAAAACCAAACAATGTCAATTCAACAAGTGCTCATCTCTCATGGCGGTAAAATGGCTAATTCAACTAACCATCGTCAGCGTAGCGCCCAATGAGACCGTAATCGCCACTTCGGTTGGCGAAGATCATTTCGCTGTCACCGCTTCGGCGATGTTTGTTGTAGTCGCGATGAGTACCACTATTGCCGTAGTAGTCAATGTAGCCAGTTGAATAGCTTCCGTGGTTGTCGCTTCTTTTGTGACCTGTTAAAATGCATTAAATTGATATCCTATTTAATATCTTCTTATCAATTTACCAGGAATATCAATCAGTAATTGCTAAATCATGTTAGGGCTTTTCGCGCTTGAAATCGTACCCCAGCCGCCGCCGCCCCAGCCTTTACCTGAAGAACAAGAGCAATCAGACACTGTTTTTAGTTGGTCAGATTTTATCGAACACATTAGTTGAATCATTGACGTTTTTGCAAACTTACCGTGACCTCCTCCTCCTCCATGTCCGTAGCCTGCATTCGATTGAAAAATCCATCAGTATTTTATTCGTAGGAGAAATTAATGTCTATTGGAGTACTTGGTTTCGAACTTACCGCCTCCGCCCCAACCCCAGCCGCCTCCTCCGCCGCCGTGACCTCCTGCAAGAGCGCAAATTTTTGAAATTAATTTCTGTAGGCCCAAACAAGGTCGCAGGTAAAAATACGCTTGGGATTTCAAGAAGCTTACCTTTGCCGCCCTTGTCGTCTCCCCAGCCGCCCCAGCCTCCGCCTCCTCCACCTTTGCCCCAACCTGTAAAAGTCGAAAACTTCAGTTAATATCAGACACAAAAGCGCTGGGCTTCGGAACTACCAAAACCAACGTACCTCCCCAGCCTCCGCCTCCTCCACCTTTTCCCCAGCCTGTAAAAAATTAAAAAAACATAATGTAACCTCTGACCTTTGACACAAAAGCCTTGCATTTTAGAAGTATCCAAAACTGTACGTACCTCCCCAACCTCCGCCGCCTCCACCTTTGCCCCATCCGTCATCCCAACCGCCCCAGCCTCCGCCTCCTCCGCCTTTGCCCCAACCGCCGTCCCAACCGCCCCATCCGCCTCCGCCGCCTATGACGCGAAAAACAAAAATTTTAAGATCTTTTCTTCTTGCTGAAAAGTACAGAAAATGACCTCAAAAAACGTCAATCAACATACCTCCACCGCCCCAACCTCCCCAACCGCCTCCTGAAATTTAACCCATCAGACGTTATAGTATTTTAGCTCACAAATGTTTTAGAATTAATTTTGTTCTTGATTTATTCTATTTGCTAATTAAATAGTTTAACTTCAGTGGTTTTAGACACTGACCTCCTCCACCGCCGCCCCAACCGCCCCAGCCGCCTGTAAGATCCAGGATTTTTAAATTTCTCTTTTAGCTAGTACATAAGCTTACTTTTTTAGTGTTTTTAAAATCCAAAATCCCACATACCTCCACCTCCCCATCCCTTGTCGGATTCGTGATGCTCAGATTTTTGGCTTCCGTAGGATTTGTAGTAGCCGCTTTTTGCTTGACCTAATAATATGAATATTATCAATGGAATTTAAAATTTAAAAACAGCTTTCTTTAATAATGGAACAAGACGCGAAATATTTTCTAAAGCTCACCTCCGCCGGCCTTAATGTACTTGGCATATGCCTTGGCCGCTTTTTTGCCACCGCTGAATCCACCTTTGTGTTCGCCATATTCATGACCCTTCCAGCCACTTTCGGACCAGCCGTCGCCGTCGTCCCAGCCTCCCCATCCGCCCCATCCGCCGCCTCCTCCACCTTTACCTGTTTTAAAAAAGCATTTTGTTAAGAACGTCAAGCCTTAAAATACTTCAAAAGTCTGTTCGAATTCTTACCCTTACCCTTTCCTTTTCCACCTCCGCCTCCATGACCTCCTCCGCCTCCGTGACCTCCTCCTCCTCCTGCGAAAAACAGCTCTTTAAAAAACATATCAACTTCATCCCAAAACATATGTGTTTTGTTCCAACTCACCTTTGCCTCCTCCGCCATGACCTCCTCCACCTCCTCCCCAACCGCCGCCTCCTCCTCCTCCGCCCCATCCACCCCACCCTCCGCCACCTCCCCCTTGGCCTCCCCAACCTCCCCATCCGCCGCCGCCTCCTCCTCCAGTTCCCCATCCATCTGAATGACCAACATGTTTACCGCCATTAGTCCATGAGCCGACCGACTTGATGCCATTCTTCTGCAGTACTTTCCAGCCCTTTTCAGCTTTTTTCCCTTTGCCCCTTCCGTTGTCATAGTAACAAGCAATGCTCGCCCCCTTATCCCCCCAGCCTTCACTTGAACCTCCCCAACCCTTGCCTCCACCATGGCCTCCGCCTCCTCCGCCGCCTCCTCCTCCACCCCATCCCCATCCGCCTTTAGCTCCCTTTTCGGCATCTTAAAGAGAAAAACAAAGGAACCAGATTTGTTAATATGTTTGAAGTTTACTTGAGATAAAAAGAAAAATTAACAAATCTGGTTACCTTTGCATTTCACGGCGAATTCATGTTCTTTTATTTGTTGGGCAAAAGAAAAGACTGCATCAGTATCGGCAAATTCAGGCTCTTAAATATCATCAAAGTTGTTCGGAAAACTTACCACCGCCCCAGCCCCATCCGCCTCCACCAGCGCCACCGCCGCCATGACAGCTGAGTACCAGCTGAAGTTGTGCCAATGCTATGATGACTAGAACCTATGGGCAAAATATAATCATTAGCAATCTCTAAAATTCACAAACGCAATAATAATTCCATAGCGAAAACCCAAGTGACGTACCCAACTTTTGAACGATTTAGGGAACATGGTCCCTGGCGCCATTTTGAACTGTAACGTAATTATCACACCGTTTGCAACTTATCTCATTGCCAATCCAAACTATCGATGTTGACACTACAGCGTCTAACGAGGAACAGACACCTTCACCAACAGCTTCGCTGTATTTATCAAGTTGATTCAGTTTCGGTTTCCCTGGGTTTAAATGTACTTCTCTGTCTAGGTCACGAGTACCAGTAGTTTCACTCTCGTTCTTCAAGTATATGCATTATCTCAACGGGATTTCGCTAAATGGGAAACAAACGACGCTGACTCTCGGGTGAACCGAAACGTAACGAAGCCAAGGGTTCCATCTTTTGTCCGCACCTTGTGTCGTTACTTGGGTGACAATCAAAGAAGCGAAAGCGCTTAAACGCATTAAGACACCTGTCCATTGTCTCCTTACTTTATTTGTTCTAATTACTCAGGAGGGGTTTTGTGAATAAATTGTTTCATCGATCGTTGACCGAAGTTTCGCCCATTAAAACAAGAGGATGCCGCTAATGATCAACACCGCAGACAGACATATGCGTTAAAACTCTCTTTATTTTCCAATACAGACACAACAGATTCAGGGTGTGTACAATTAAAATTAAGATTACATATGTTCGAATATCAGGTCTCCGTTGGACCAGTTACTGATTCCAGGTACGTACTAACAGCAACAACAACGACAACCGCAAACTACTTCTTGCTGATGATATCCGCAATATTTTGGTGAAAGCAATAACAATTCTAAAACAAGTAACTCAATTTCACGGATAAATATCCAGAAACTGACTCAATCCTCTCTCGTCACCCTAAAAACTTATAGTCACGCTTTCAGTCACAAACAGGAATTAACAAACTCTGATTCAACTGTTACCTACACAATCTGCTCTTTATGTGAATCCTTCTTTCGATTCAAACACAACAGCTTGATGTGTCAATCACAATCAATCCATTGACTCACTATACCAAATCAACTATCGCGGAATGGCGCCCAAGAGCGCTTGGAAAGTACATAGTTTCGTTGTACTATGCCGAAATGAGTATTCCGAAGAAAACGTACTTAACTTAACAATATCGACTGTACATAGCACAATACCAATTACAATGCCATACAGCGCTAAAGCTAGACATTCAAAAGTTTTACAGCAGCACCGGCAGCTTTCGCCGTTTCTAACAAGGCCTTTCAGGGCTAACGCTAATATGTGCACCCAAGCTACATTGGCAATGCCACATGAGTAAAAAGCTTCTATTCCTATTATCAATGCTATACAATGTGTACTTTCTCGTAAATATCCAAAATTACTGTCTAGAACAGGGACAAAACTTGACTTTAACAACCATCAACTTATCACAAAAGCAAAAATCACTAGTCTCTCACTATACAACCGTGCAAACATCCAAATAGAAAATTGCAGGCTACAAATTGACACATTTTATAAATGCCTCTTCTGTCTATCACTCAAAAAGTTCTACTAATTATACAAGCCCATCAATTTTTTGGCAATGGGGAACACAGGAATCCGATAACATCACATATATACTTTGGGTTCTAGCCCAGCCATCATAGCCTTTTACAACAACAACAACGACACGGAGAAAGGCATTTCTTTAGTCAGTGCTAATACAAGTATGAGCTTCTATATATACCGTTTACACAGAGTACAAGAAATAGGCGTTTTTGAGTCCTTCATAGAACAACAATTATAGTTGTCCCCGAGCGTGAGCTTTTGAGTACAGTGCTGTCACTATGGCCTTATCAAAAGGCGTTCTATGTACATTTCATCTAACACAGCACTTGCTAAATTTACACTCACGCCAACTCCATGACTGCGACATTATCTTTTCGCATTTTAAAATTACAATTACTATTAGTACCACAAGTTTCAAGGAAGATCACCAAACGCTCACATACGTTTCCATTCAATAAAGCTTTATCTTGATGGGCAACTGATGGATGTACTGGCTCCAGAATTCGAAGCGCTTTTTAGCGACTTGCTGCTCATGTTTGAAAACCCACTATGTTGGGACTGCAAGCTGCTCATAGATCCCCTGGGAACAAAAACAATCAATTTCAAATAAACCCATCTAAAAAACCATGTAACACCAAACCAGCTCCCAGGGTACCGAAACTAACCTGTAATCAGCCGACTTCAGCACTTCGTAAAAGTACATAACCTTCGACTTGGCCGAAGTCTCGTGATGATTCAGCGGAGCTCCTTCATGGTACTTCCACTGCAGCACATAGTTCCCAACTTGCGACGTGACATGGCTCTCCTGAAAAAGTTATCCCATTAACGCTCCAGTTCATACATATATATGCATTCAAGCTTTCCATGAGCATTTCATACTTGAACAGATTCACCGTCTTGACAAAACAGTGGAGACTCCAAGCGGACATAGTCCTCGCCTTCCTTCCATGCCTTCTCGATAACCGACTTGTGATCAGCGGTTTCAATCGTCTGAGCCTGGGTAACTCCGTTTGGATTAGCAGTCGCTGCAGCGCTTACAGCATGTTTAGTATAGATGAGCGAGAAGGTAACAGCATGACGAAGTACATCAAAGTCCCACGTGATGACGCTTCCCAAGTCTTCGTTAGGAATCACCACTTCATGCACCTGTCAAGTATCACCCAAAACATGTATGCATTATTCTCCCTTGAATTGTCTCCTTACTTATACACAGTGAAATGCTTACTCTCACCTGTCCTTTCGTCAAAGTCACAGATCGATAAATACTTTCCTCAGAAAGAGCCAAACTTTCGAAAAGCTCCTCAGGCATGTAAAACGTTTTCGGCACCAAACCTCCTTCAGATATCTTTGCCTGTATAGGAACAAAAGTCGACCTTGAATAAAACCACCCACCAGAACCAAGCCAATTTCAATACAACATGTGCATCAATGCACATCCTTCCGCCTTGGCCCGTACCTGAGATTTGCCTCCAAGGAAATCCGGAATGTTGTCTTCCGGTATGTAGTCCGGCAGCCCACTCGGGCCTTGGTAGTCGTTTCCGCCATAAAAGAAAAACTTCTGGCAAGTCTTCTCGTCTGTAACAAAACCCGTGGCTTCAGTCTACATTCGATCCATGAAATTACTTGTTATATATATGTATATAGTATGTATGGCTTCTTCACGTACCAATGAAAGTACTGACCAACGTCCACAGTACTGGAAACACCCTCGGAGCCCGTATGATGAGCACCCGTCCCATCGTTTCGGGGTAATTCGCCTCCACGGTTTCGATGATTTTCAAAAACGCCTTGATTCCCGGTCGCCACAAGTGCCTCATATTCAATCCTTCAAGATCCAAAAGCAGCGTCCATGTCGTAATAGCATGCCCACATTGCACAGTCGCTTCTTCCGCCAGCCTGAGTCCTTCTTCACAAATGTGCAGCGTCAACCTCAAGATTCCTTCTTCGCCCACTGATTTTATTAGACCTAGGCGCAAAAAATACACAAAACAGGTCACAGCCAAAGTCCCGAGCATATTCACCCATTTTTTCATTTCTCTGTATATTTCATCCTCATACCTTTAACATCCATCATCCCCAACCGGAGGATGAACAAGGGTCTTCCATCTGCAAAAATTCACAGTTCAGTTAGCACACATACACTCAGCTCTATTTTTTTTTCAAACTTTCTTTGTATCCCCAGCACATACCTTTGTCACTCAGATGCCAACCACCAGGAAAAAATTCTTTGACAACCTCCGGCATCTCGTACTCGGACAAAATTTTATCCACCTGATACTTCTTTCTCCACGTCAGCGACTGGGAAATCAATTCCCGAGCTTTCTCCACACTAAAGTCTGATGCTCGCAAAAACCGAAGAAGCATTGCATCGCTTGGGGGCTGCATAATAAAATGGAACATTCATCTTTATTAAATCCATGTTCACATCCTCCTTCCATTTCCAAAAGTTCATAAAAACAAAGTTTCTTTCTACACTTACATTCCCCCGCTGCAAATGATGAACCCAAGTCCTCAACTGTATAAGCTGCGATTCCTCCAAGGGCGCCAAGGTCCCCAAATATCGCTGGATGTAGTCAGCGTCCAGCCTAAACTTGTCATCTTCATCGGCGAAAGAGTCGCACCTGATCACTGGAACGTGTGATTTGTCCCCTGAACCCGAACCTGATCGCTGTCGGCTGAGGAGCGAATGCTGAGATTTCTGCGACTTTAAACTGGAGGCAGAAGCACCGAGCTGTAAACCTTCTCCACCTGGCGGAGTTCCAAAAGCCTCTTCGAATTCATCCTTGTCTTCATCCAGCGAAGAATTTTCCTCGTCCCTGCAAATCCCAAAGAGTTTACTCTATTAGATTCCGTTTGTCGTTCAGTTCATCCCAATTCCCCAAACGAGCGGTGGCTCCAGACGCCTTCACAGTCTTCGCTTTTGATATTTATACTTGGTAGAACGTAAACGTTTTCGCCGCCATAGAAACATGCCACTATCAAAAACATATTGCGAAATCCTCAGGCCCACGTCACGTAACGTGACACCACTTCATTACTCACCAATGTCTTTTTTTCCCGCCGTGACCATCACACATTAATATTTCGTAACCTTTTGCCCGTACTTCCGCATGTCTATAAAATATCGACTTTTGCTATATCCTATTTTCTATCCTATTCTGCCCTTTGCTTTCTCCACGCTTTTTGAAAAGTCTCCGCCGCCTCTATACCAACACTGTAGACAACTTCCATACTGTAGAAACCTTACTTTGTTCTAGAACCGTCTACGTAGTAATATTTCGCTCCATTTAGCTCTATCATATCAGAACCTATTATTCGTATGCTTAGTCATAGCCAGCTGAACCGACCAAACGCTATTTCGTCCTACTTTCTGCTCCTCAGCCCATCGACAACCTATTGACTTTTAACTGCGCCGCTATACATGAGCATTAGTGGCGTTTGTATTCCTTTTCAAATGCCAGAAGCTACAAAACCCGCCCAAGGAAGGAATATCCGCCGATCGATGATACATGACAGCAAGCAACATAGGTACTTTATTCCTACCAAAATCAACATTTCCCAACCTACCAACAAAATAGCTTGCTCAACATTATTATATATATTGTACCCCTTTACGTCACTCTGAATTTGCACAAAACCCGGCCTTTTATGTCTTGTATTTATTCGAGCTTCTCCTTTCTTCGATATTATAACGAAGGTCGATTATTTCTAAAAATACCGATGTTAGCTTAATTATCAGGCATGTGTAAATGGGGTATTCCGTCTCTAGAATAACTAATACCATCACATGTACATGCCATTGCTCATCCAGTTACGTAGCGATAGCAGCAGCAGATCGATAATAATGTGGGTTCTGCCAATTTGCGAATTTTGCAAACTTTCTATGACTCGTATCTTGGCCAGCCAGGTAGATATTTATATACATTAATAACTGCTGTCATTATAACTTTCCCAACTTTCGATTACCACAACCATCGCAGTTCGAAGTAGTGACTATCGAAACTATTTCCTGGTTTCGATTAGCAAAACTCGTGATCGTGATATATTTTCCTTATATATCCCGGAATCGAATATAAGCCCGTAATCCCTCGAACGGTTCAACGCACGTTCAATAGCGAAGATTACTAATATTATACATCCATCAGACGAAATCAGTCCTTTGAACGGTTACACAGAAAAGCCATTTTCCAATTAGTTTACAGGTCCCAGACTGATCTCCAGGATACATCGAAATCTCATTTCTGCAATTTCGCCCCATGAATTATTTTTGAAAACTTCTATTAAATGTTAGATCCTCTTCCTCCCCATCACAACTTCAAAAAGCGCTAAAATCATATGCTCAAGAAAACTCCAAACGAACTCTTGAAATATTCACACGGCCTATACTAACTTGAAATCTTGGGACGGAAATTTCGCTCATGTACATTAAAAGTGCCGTATCTCGCTCTAAAACTTTGCAGCCTTCCATTGGCAACAGGAAATAAACTTTCCCTGTCGTAGTACCTCTCGCCTCTCGCTCATGCAACTCCTACGATTTTCAACCGTCTTATCTTTGGAATTCTTCTAGCGAATTTTCATTTCCGCGAGCGAACTAGCGACTTTTCCGTCGCTGTCTTCCCTCCAAAAACAAACCCGGGGTGCGAAAAAGCCAAGGCTGGGAAATTGGCAAAAATCAAGTTTATCTACAACAGGCGTCAACGTGTATACATTGATCCAGAGGCATGGAGGAGTGGTGAATTTTTTCCTCAAGGATTTTATGAGTTTCGGCATCGGCAAAAGCACATAGCTTCTCCAGAGACTTTTGGAAAATTGTTCCAGATTCTATTTCGCTTTCCCTCTTCCATGTTATTGAATTCTAATATGAATTCATTGGCAGGGGTCTTCATTTATAATATCACTAAAAATCCATATTGCCAAAGCCTCCCAAATCTATCGATATCACGTTCACTGTGTTCCACTGTCTCTATCACATCTGTGCATATATGCAACGACCTCCACAACCTTCGAGACCTGCAGCCAGAACCCAGCCATAAATGGGAAACGTTCAATTATTATTATTCTACGTCCTCCGTCCACTTCAGCAGCCGCAAAATTTTCTGTATCCTCAACTCCGGAAGCGTATCCCATTTCTGTTTGCATTTTGTCTCTTCCACGACATCCCGAGGCTGTCTTAACGGTATTAACTTTTATCGAAAGAGCCAAAGGGAATCTCGCTTCCGTTCACATAAAAGCGAATCTTCATTGCAAAGTCAAGGCCACACTTTCTTACTGCCTCCGGCTAAGGCCTGAAAAACGTGTAGAAAAGGCCGGCAAAACACTTGTAATTGAATTCGCCGAAACGTCAACAGCATTAAAAGTGCATGCCCGGAAAACGTGTCCTTGAAGAAGAAAACACACTCAGGCAGTTCAAAGAAACTTAATTTTCCCATCGAAAACAAATAAACAAACTGAACTAGGAAAGTATAGCCTCTACTCGTATTCAAAATCTCCATGTAAAAACAGGAACCACGTTGAAAGCTTGACTTCCCTTTTTCCGAAATGGTATTAAAAGCTTGGTCGCAAAATTCATGAAATTGCAAAAGCTTAATTACAACTCGCCATCCCCTTCACATTCTCCCATTTCATTCCACGTGCTTTCTCTGTTGATACAAAGGCAAAACTTGATGGCCGCTGAACTTGATACGTGTGCAAACAATGTAGCATTCTGTATTCTGCAGCTTAATTCCACAAGCTCGGCTCGCTCTCACTCTGATGAAGTCCTACAACAGCCGCCCATTTGTATTCTTCTCTTCCAAAAGCTTTGCTGTCAGCGACAGCCGCAGCAGCGTCTACACAAACGTGAGCTCCTACCACGTGAATACTACTAAAGCTCACAACTAATTTTCCCACATTTGTTTTCATTCTTCTTACCCTTTTTTCCCATCGCTTTCACCATTTTCAGTGGCATTCAGACTTTTCCCATTGCTCACAGCTCCACTGACACCGTTTCCCGAAGCCGTTCCAGCAGCCCCAGCAGGGTTCGGGTCGACCCAACGATCCACATGGGTGACTCCTTCTTCCTTCAGTTGGTCGATAAAGTATTCAATGATTTCCTTCCCCTGTAAAATTCAAACAAAATTTTATTAGCCCTTCGGCAAGACTTTGTCCAACTCCAGTGGATGTAGTATAGGTAAAGGAATCCAGAACTGACCTTTGCAATATTGGCGGAATACTGCTTGATAGCCAGTTTCTCTACTAGATTCTCGCATCCAAAGAACGACTTGATTTCCAAATTCGCCGACTGGTCAAAGCATGTCCATTCCGGGTTCTCTGGGTGTGCCTGCAGATTCCACAAGGACGCATCAAAGTCAATGAAACCATTCAGTTGGTGCAGTTACAGAAATATATATTACATGTATATTTATATATATAAATATAGAAACAAGCCGCCGGCGTTCTCATATAACTTACGAAATAGTTGCAGACTTCATTAATAATAACGCGGGTAGCAAAACTCTCATTCCAAGCTTCGATCTTGAGCGCTCGAGACCGCAAGTCCAAGGTATTTCGCTGGATGAACATGCAATAGTCAACGCCCGCCAACTTCTTGAGCAGGTATGGCGCTTCCACATTGAGCTTGCAGCGGCGTTCTATAATGTGGACCGCGCCGTCCTCGCTCTTTTCATCCCGGATAATTTCCGAACTCACGAAGATGGGAATCATTGGACATGTTGGAAACCGACGTTCGTACGCCTGCAAAAAAACCAAAGAACAAATTACCCTACAGTCATAAATTTCGCACATCAAGTTACAAGCCTACAAGACCGACATCACACAATGTTCTGCCATCAAATAAGTCGTTGCAAAATCCTGTCATGTTTCGCTATTACATTCCGCAATATCCCACCTGCCACTGTGTTGTTACGACGCCCACAACGCTTTCACCGACGCCGCGCTTCCACAGCGTCGAATGCCGTGACGGCCATTACAAAGAGGTACACACCAGCTGCCGCCGCCGACGCTTCACGTTTTCCCTAATATGATGTATGCTTTCTCTAGATATTGTTCATACATTTTCAAAATTTCTCAAGGTCCTACCACCAACACCAACTGCGAAATTCCATAGCTTTTACTCCTTAACCGGAACTCCAAAACACCTGAATATTTTATGCTGCGGAGAAAATCCACGTGAGCCGCTGGTCACATGACTGACTCAACAGTTATCATTCTAGAGCGCCCACACCGCGCTTGCTCCACTCCCTTGTTTCAATCAAGTCGTAGGAATTTTGACATTGTAAATGACATTGGTCAAGTCGCTAAAGGGCTAATTTTAATAATCAACTTAATTTTGCCCACAAAAGTATGTAAACCTTATGGACTCTGAAGGTATACCAGTATCTGAACATGTTCAAAGGAAAACGTACATGCACACAAAGCCGAATACAAACCTACATAATGACAACAAAGTCAGGCGGTGACGTAGAAATCTAGGACATTTCCCAAAACTCGCTCCTCAGGCCTTTGCTCAAA
This sequence comes from Sphaeridia pumilis, assembly GCA_034698345.1. Lineage (NCBI taxonomy): Eukaryota > Metazoa > Arthropoda > Collembola > Symphypleona > Sminthurididae > Sphaeridia > Sphaeridia pumilis. Next base: position 11,077 of record JAQGBJ010000403.1, on the reverse strand, counting down.
GCCAAATAATATTTACTCTTTCAGCTCTCCAGTAATAATGTGTCATCATAACATGACAATGATTTTGTCTTCTTGCATGACCTCGAAATCTACTTCTTATCAAGTTTAATAATAAATTATTTTCATATCCACAGTCCACTAACTACCGCCTTTGTGTTCGTATTTTCTTATCAAAAGCAGAGGTGAGACAAACGATTCTGATTCAGAAATTCGCCGAATAATCAAAAGCTTTGGTTAGCCTCAAAATCTTATTGTTGGCCAAGTTTGTAAACCTTAACGCTTTGCATTAGCCAATGAAAGACAAAATAGGTGAATCAGTCAGCTCAGTAGCAGCTCAGGGGTCTTAAAAGTAATTAAAGTTGGTTTAGAGTTTAGGGCAAATTGCAAGTTTTGCGAAGCTGTGCAAACTTGTCCTAAAGACCACAACTCCGGGCTTGGAAGGACTGTGTACTTGTTCCACTTCTTCCACAAGCCCGAAATTGTCAAAATGTCTTTCTTCTTCCTCCAGCGGCTTTAGTTTCCACAACAAGATTGAAACTAGACCACGCGGAATGAAACATCTGCTATTTGATGAGCAAACAAATGTTGCCAAATTGTTTTGCTGAAATTACGTATAGTCTTCTAGGAGTATATACAGTTCTCTATAGTTTAACTCGTCCTCCTTTTTCTCTTCTTCAAAAGCGCTGGAGGCATATAACCAAAACTTTATCAACAGAAAATAACATTTTCAGAGACATGTCGCTGGAGTCTACAAAACTTGGAAACCACTTGAAAAACTGGTAATAAAAATTACAGATGGTTCGTTACGTAACTGACAGCTTAAAAATTAAAAAGAGGCCGTGCCCTCTGGGCATTCGGCATTCATGTAAGAATAGTTAGTTACACGCAATAATATTCAATACACACATATAAAATACAACTTGTATTATTTGCTTAATGACTCAATCACAAACTTGCAGCATGGACAACGAAACGAGACGATGAGACGACATCTTCCCGTGTGAACATTCTACACAGGTGAGAATCAGGTGAGAACTTTCAATGCGCATAGATATATAATAATATGTCATGCTCAAATGATGACCTTCAAACTTGGTTGCCGTTAACTATATTACCTTTACATTAGAGCTCAACTCGCCGACGACTAGAATTCATAGATTTCTAGACTTGAGCGTCTGTCAGAACCCAGCCTGGTTCCAATAGCCATTTCAGTATCTATCGCAGTATTACCTTGCCGCTATAATCTTTGGAATTGACGTACTACAGTATCAAGTTGTATCCGCTGACATTGACTAACTTGCCCCACGAGCTCCAGCCTTGACAATGAACTGCTGGTGGATATTTGATACCACTATAACATTGATACTGGCTTCAGCTTCCTTTGAATCCATTGATAACACTATAGTTGTTCTACGAATATTTTGCCCACTGATGATAGTGACTGACATCGACCAACTGAAAGTTGCCTAAGCCTTTACAATTGAAACTGGCGACGCAACAACTTTTAACGAACCTTCATTACTGAAAACATTACTTTAACTAGGCTCTAATTACACTTAATTTTAATTCCCTCATAAGTATGCAAGATCATGTGCACATAGATGATCCATAATGTCTACAACGTTATGAATTTTGCATCCATCCACATATAAACAGCATAAGTACAAACTTTAGTGTACATAGATTCTTTGATGTTCGTTCTGAATGCAGAGAATGTCAATTGAACTTTTGCAGTTTGACAGCTTTCTAATATCGACATATTGCAGATTCATATGAACATAATGTGAAATCGGCCTTTTGCAAAATATCGATGAATACAAAAACTTAGGTATTTTAGATGAAAATCATGGAGAGAGCAATAAAAATGAAATTTTTCATCAACTTACCGCCATACACAATTCAAAGGGATATTTGTAGACCCTGACGGGCGACTGGTATTTCTGCACCATTTTGACTGAACAAACTGGTGGTCTTCCACAATCACTGGATGTCTTCAGAATTATTTCAAAAGTTGCTTAAAGAATTATTTGTATCGACAAATTACACACTGACTCTTTTCAAGTCCCACCACAACTGTAAAGCTAGAGTAACAGACTTGTACACAAACACTGTTTTGTTATTTGCAAACCCGCCAGATCCAGCTGTTGGCAATTGTCCACAAACTACAAGATTCAAATGTCTGCCAATCCTTCTTCGCAACTTCAGTTTCATAAATACGTCCACACCAAATATTAGCAGTGTGAGGTCAAAAGAGTTGACTTGGATCGCCGTGTAAAGTTATCTTAAACTGCTTTGAAGATACTGTTCAATCTTCAAGATATGACTTGTTCCCAGCGCTGACTTGGATTGAACTCAACGCTATGGTCTTTGAAATCCATAGAATGTGACTGACGACAGAAGTAAACAGAAAATGTACAAAAAGAAACTTGTACACCCATAAAGTCAATCACTAGTTCATGAGTAGATCATGTAGTAATAATATTGTTCACTTTCACAGTTACAGCTGCATAGCTGATAACTAGCTGATTCACTGGGCAGCAGTAATCACTTTTGTGGAAACCGAGAGTCGTAGAAGAATTTTAGTTGCACGAAAGCTGTTAATCCACACCAGTTGGACCGTTTGTTATGCAACAGAATTGTAGACAGTCTTTTCCCGTTTAGGAAAAAACAAATAAGAAATGTGAAAGTTGACTGACTGGTTGAAAAAATAATAGTAATAATTGTGTCATTTAAAATCAATGACTAGTAAACAAACCTCGGATGATCACAGCTCAACTGTATACCACCCGCACTCCTAATGTTTACTGGAAAGCCTTTTTTAGAGACCATGCGACTATCTAATTTTAGGATATATATATCAATAAACGGCGAGGAATAGAGATAGGAAAAATACTAGTAAATAATAGCAGCTAGCTCTCTGGGAGCTTGAATGGAATGTGTTGTTGTAAGAGTCGAGAGACTTTCCTCAATGGAAATCCCTATTCTTGAATCTCCTCGATATATACTACGAACTAGCTGCTGGAATATACAACTCGCCAATGCTGGACAAAATTCGCAAAGCTTGCGAATTATATACTGTTGACTGTAAGAGAGTACACAGCAGTCGATTCGGGCGGAGGAGAAATTTTGTGCACAGCTGTAGTAATGTTTACATTCTGTACATTACATACATAAAAAGTCCGGCTATCGGCTATATACACTAAACCCACGGCAGCTTTCTTATCGTACATACACTGGCCATAATGTTTAATGTTTATCCACACAATATTACATTAAAGAACCTGTTTCAGAATTAGTTAGCTTATATATATTTTTGTCATTATCCTTTCACTCACTCAATGAATCAATCCTTTCACTTTGTTCAAGAATATACGCATCGCAAAAATAAAAGCTAAAAACATTATAGTAGATTTTAGCCTACGAGCCAAGAGCAATGCTACTAATCAGTATTTGCGCATCCAAGCTTTCAAATCCTGCTTGTTGATTTCTTATGGACATGTAATCAATTAAACCCCAATGAACAATACAACATCCATGTAATTATCTTGATTTGATTGATGACTGAACACGAAGAAAAGAAAGTTGTGATGGATTATCCAATGTTTCCAGCCTACAACAATCAAAGCGGGGGTTATTAGTGAAAGCGGGAGCGCTTAACTAATGTTTTCCAAACTCGATAATGATGACACCTGTCCAGGAAATTACCTGGAAATTCACCTGCTGGACTCTCAATAAGTGTCTCAAGTACGAGCCCTCTCAAGATCTGACTGACCCAATTCCCTTCACACCTTTGCAAGACCGCAAAGAAATGGTGTCAAATAGGCTCTGAAAGAATGAAGGATGTGGCTACAAATGTAAACACCTGACGGACCGGAACTGGATTAAGAATTTCGATTCAAGATTAAAACCTCCTTCAGGCAATCTTTACACGCTCACTTTCATGCCAAGTCTAGAGCTAGAGCCATGGGGCATGTATTTACACCTTTCAGGTTTATGTCGACTTCTACCTGATGATAATTTTGTTCGTTCGAATGTTTGATTCAATCGGAAAAATCAGTATCAGTCATTGTTTTATTCTTTTACTAACAATACAACTTTGACGAATTTCAGGCTCGAATAGAGCGTCCTTATATTGGAATTATTAGGTTTACCAAGGCGGGATTCCTTATACACATGCAGGAGGAGGAGGTGTGACATGACAGGTGAATCGTTCGCGATGATTCTTCCAGGTTTCTCCAGGTTTCTCCAGGTAGACCTCTGAAAATAGAAAGTAACTGGATCTTCACTAAGCCTCCAGTCAGTCAATATAAAGCTATTTAAAAGCGAATGGCCTACATTTTCGTCATTCTCCTTCCGAAGATCTCTCGATCATGTTCTCCAACCTGAAAGGTTCCTGCGAAATCTTTTGAAAGCACTCCCAGATCATTTTGTTTGCTCAGTGAAACGTGATTCTGCAAAAGTTTTGTAGATTTCGATAAGTGTTGATATCCTTCCTTGCTTCCGATTTTGGCATCTAATAATTCAGCCAGAGTAAGTGTTATTTAATCCTCAATCCGCTGCTGAATCTCAAAGACTAAAAGATAAGGTTTAATAGAAACTTGTTAAATTTCAGATGGCTTCCAATCGGCTCCTAGCGCTGCTATCGATACTCTGCCTCACAATCATCGCCACGACCGCCAACCAACTCCCGGGTAACCCCATAGTGTACGCCCAGGACGGAACCAGCACCTTTGCCATGGTCAACGGTCAAATGATCCCAATTCCTCAAAACGACAACGGCGTACTGTCCTCAGTCAAAAACTTTTTCAAAATCGACTGGTCCAACAACGCCCTCGTCCGGTCCATCAAAAACATTTCCTCGTATTTCTCCTCCCAGACTCAACCACCCCTGGAATTCGTTGAGTACCAAGGACTTCCGAGTAGCCACAATCCGCAGTACGCCTCGCCCAACGGCGCACCAGTGTACCGCCCGAATAATCTCCAGTACCAAGAACCACCAAAACAGCAGCAGCAGCAGCAGCAACAGCAGTCACCGCAGTTCCCACCGTTACACTTCAACCCGTATCCGAATCGACCAGCTACTTTTCAAAACCTCCCACCTCAACAGCTACGTGGAGCGCAACTTCAAGCTGACCCACATGTCTTCAACCACGCATTTCAACAGCAGCAGCAGCTACAGTCCCAGTACCCGCAACAAAGACACTTCCAGCAGCAGCCCAAGCAACAGCTTCCTCCACAGCCAATAAACATCATGGCACCTTCAGCCCACCAAATGCCCATGCGACCTCAGCAGCAGCAGCAACAGCAGCAGCCAGAAGCTTCCATGCCCGCCGCAGCCCGCTCCAACATCATTAAAATCCCCGGCGGCATCGAAGTCATCACTCACGATATGCCCGATGGCGGCCTCAGTCTCAACAGCATCGAACCCTTCCAATCCAACGAAGTCCCCCTTGACGATGCCTACCACAGCAGTGTAGTCGAACCAATGCCGTCCAGGCAAAGCCAACAGCAGACAGATCCAACCGACACTGACTTCGAAGGCGACAATCCTTGTCCAGTAGTAGGCCAGTGGAAGTGGGACGGAACCTACTGCATCGCCCTGGGCCCGATGCCGCGCTGGGCCTGCAAACCCACGGATTTGGTACCAACAGGAAGACTAGCTGTTTGTCGTAACAGAATCGCGTATCCTAATGAATCACATCAGGAATAGCTTGAGTAACAAACAATATTAGCGCATTTTGAAGCTCGTGTTCATCTAATACTTGAACTACTTATAGACAGTTGAAATAATTTATTATTTATATAGTCCACTGATACAAAGACTTGCTGTATATACATGATAGTTTTTAGTAAATAGTAAAACGTAAATGTAACGCAACTTTTCCACGGCAGATGGCGCATCATAACCTATTTTCAAGCATCACGTACGAATGCGCCGGAAACACTAATTTCGTATCACATTTCGAATGAACTGCTATCCACACCTGACTTTTTTTAAACCTGACCAACAATTCGTCAATTAACGTATCAGGAACATGTTCAACACCAAACTCTGCACTTTCAAGCGTCCGCTTAAACCTGTCCAGAATAAAAATTAATTTGCAACCTACATCTTGGAGACTGGGGAGATTCAGGGAAATTCGCGTTAGCGGGAATGACTGTGAGAGAAGGCAATTCACTTGGCTCCACGTTAAGGGACTTTCCAAATCAAGGGACTTGAGACAAGGCAGTTTTAGGATGAGACAAATCTCACTGAACCACGTTCCAAAGAGGTCATCCTCAACCGGCGTTCTCTTCCTAGCGGCAATGTGTTCCACATTTCGAGCGTTCCGCATCACATCAAAGATGACGTCGGACCGGTAACTGAAGTCTCCAACGAGGGCGAGTGACTTGAGGTACGGCAGAGACCCTTGATGCATTCCAATGTACATTGGAAGGCACCTCGACGACGACTTTATGACTACTTTTGATGATGCCCAACTCGAGAAACTGTGTCGGCTCCGTTTGATCCCTTTCTTATTGCTGTTGTTGCTCCCATGTCTATGGCTTTTATAGTTCCACAAATGTTCCACAGGATGACATAATGAAGCTTGGCAAATAATATTCGAGTCTTCAGAAGAACCTCCTCCACAACACCGCTCACTCAGTACAATCTCCAGCTTGACCAGCTTAGGCAGCAAATCGAATACCATTCGCCGAAGTTCCGTGTTGGAAAACTGGCACTCTTGCAGGCTTAGCGAGGTAATCGAATTCCCTCGCATGATTAAGAATGGCAGGAGGCTGGAGGCGGGTAACTGAATTAGTTCAAACGTCTCGCATGGCGGCAGTAGGTCAGAGGTTAGGAAACCCCCAAGGGCGTCTTCGCCATGAATGGTAATTTTGGCCTTCCTTGAGAGGAATCTGTAGGACTCTTCGTTCCAGGTCCGGCAGACGCTCCGCATCACACAGAGGGAGCTGTAGTCAACGTGGCGGAGGATCCTGCTCAGTACCTTGAATTAAAAAATTATATACAAAAATTTTTAAAACAATATATTTAATTTTCTGTAAATTTCCCGCGCTTTTAAATTTACCGGGTATAGAAGTAACGGGTGGGGGCTGATTTCCTCTTGACTCTCCATTTTAAACCGAGTTTTTTATTCTCACACTGTCATTTTAAAACACAAACACACTTGAACCAACTCAACAACTGACAAACTAGCTTTGACACTCCCAAAGCGCCGAGTCTTTTTGGTATTGCCGCAGCGGCGGCAGCGTCCTATATAATAATAATAATATTCGCTTCTCTCTCGGCTTTTATTTTTCAAAGCCGCATCCGCAAGCTTTCTTCAATTATCACATTATCAAAAGTTGTTGATTGTTGCTTGTCGTCGCTGCTGCATCTCTGCGCTGCACCTGAGGTTGAATTTCTTTTTCGTTTTATTGCTGCACTTGTAAAAGTTGTCTGTCGCACTTTTGTGTTCCATCAGCAGCCTTTAACAGAGAGATCAAGCCAACTTGTCCACCGACCAAATATTCTCTTCTTTAAATTCAGTCTGCAAAATCCACCTCGTCCACACCAACAATTACCTTGTTTTCCCACTGTAACAAATGGTCGTTGCGCTGCACTGCTCGGAGTTGCAACCAAGTATTTTGTGTGGGCAAAATAACCACCAAACCCACAATTGAACTTCACTTGCCGCATCCAAAAAGTTGAAAAAATTCAGCAGCCTTCTCCACTGCATCAACAGGTGAGATTATTATTCATTCGGGTTTATTGCACCACCAGCACATTATTCCACCTACGCACTCGAAACAATCTCTTGTGTCTGCTGTTATTCTGTATATATATATATATGCGTGCATTTGATCGACGTCAATTAATCCGTATCCGACATGCAATCATGTCGGTTCGTTTCCTCACTATAATTCCATGTTCAGATTCACAACAACTTGCCGCTTGATTCCGCTCCAAACACACCTGCTAATGAATTTTCGCGATCCTAATTACAAATTACACCAACAACGCCCTCCTTATACACTGCAACTATCGGCAGACACATCTTCTCGCCAACGAACCGTTTCGCTAACTAATGAATGGATGTCTGAAGTCTGAACTGAGGGAGTGCGGGCGTTGGCATAGTCAGTTCAGTAATAGAAATTGCACATTATTTCCCGCACTATATGAATACGATCCTTGTTATATTTCTCTGCGAAACGGAGAGCAGCAATATTTTTAACAACAACAGCCTTTTTTAACGACTCGTTACAAGATATATAGCACAAGCGGCCCGCTAATTTTCTATCAACTATGGGCTGGTTTCAAAAGTGCAAGAAACAAGATTCTTGTTACTTACTGCAATTCTATACAACTTTAGCCAGCGATGAGTATCGCCCGAAAATCCGCTCAACCGGTAAATAGAGCTTTAACCGCGCCATGATCCCTCGCCATCATTTAATATATATATAAAACGCCATAGACAAAATATAGAGACGCTTCCAAGCGTCGTTGTCAAAGTGTAGTTTGTAGTAGCTTGACCTTGATACAAGAAAAAAGTTCCTGTTTCTACAGAGTGCAGCAGCAGCATAAGTATTTTTATACACTTTGCCAAAATTAACCTGTTGGCTCTTGCAGGTTCTCAACCCAATCGAGTAAAAGAGCAATAGACGCGATGTGAATAGTGATTCAACAAACTATTTTTTGCACAAAAAGAGCAAGTGTAAATTTATTATGTTAGTAGCAGACTAGACGAAACGCCAGACGTCAAGTCGACGGACGAGGATCTTGTACTACAGGTGCTTCGAAGCGGGTTGGGCGATGGTGCAAAAATTCGCAAAAGTTGGCGAATTTGGCAGCCTGGGGCTTGATGAGTCTGCGACGACTCGTTTCGCTTCTTTATGCGAAGACGTCTTGTACATATGTATTTATATGCATACACAGCTATTGCAGCGTGAGAGAGACATTAAATAATCAAGCGATACAGAAAATACACATGTGTAAAAAACACATGTCATTTTGTTGAAGGAAACGATGATATGGACGAGAGCCAGAGAGCTTGGTTGGTGGTGTTGGGTTTGCGAAAAATGACAAAGCCGCAGCAAAATCATGAAACTCAAGAACCTCATGTTCCCATTGCTGAATATGATATTGCCAAAAGTTAATGAGGCGATTAGAGCAGTTTGCATGCATTTATGTGGAACACGAGTTGAAGTAGATAGCGCGAAAAAGTGCACTTGATTCAGGATTCCGGAAGAAGAAAAAGAAGCGTATGGAAAAACTAGGATAATGCCTTTTGCAACCTCGTGTTAAATTTGACAGAATCGTATTGGGGGCGGATGGAGGTTTGCAAACTTTGCTGAGGTTCAAAAATTGCAGCAGGAGTTTGGTTGAAGAAAACAAGGAGGAATGAATGATGTTTGCTATCTTTTAATGAAAGGTTTCGTCTTGTATTTTATTTACAGTACAAGCTTATGGAAGGTGGCAATTAGAGAGGTTGAAACAGGTGCTTTCCTTCTTGAATGGTTGACAGCTTTGGGAGATTTGAATGGGAATGAGGTGACGTGGGAGTCGGTATCTTTTAAAAAGCTAATTGTTCTTTTCAAGGTTTGGAAAGACAAGACAGTGGAAGTGAGAATATTCATGGCGGATTGTTTTCCTCTTAATGGTTTCTGCAGATTTGATGAGATGAATAAAAAATCTGTGGAGGGGAAAGGAGAGGTGGTGAAAATTCGCAAAGTTTTACGAGTCGTGCGTGTAGAAAAATATTGCTTAGGTTTCTAGAACAGAGAATGTTTAGCGTTTGCGTGGATCTGAAATGGGATACTGACTGGGAAATGCGTAAGGCGTAAATGAAGGGCCAGCTGAGTGAGTGAGTGGCGTCATAACTGTCCTTCAGAAATAGGCGAATGTTTGTGGGTGGTAAAAATAGATTTAATTACAAACCGACCATAAAGCGTCCATGAGAGAAACAAGGCGAAAAAGGCGGAAATGTTGTTGCTTTCAACAACAAGGGCAGCAATTATCCTAGTTTAAGTAATGAACGTAAAATGTGTATGATTTATGATGGGGGCAGATGGACAGTGAAACGGGTATTTAGGTTTCAGGTTACTTACAACATGCTTTTAAATGGCAACGGTGAGACGATAGCGGGTGAGGGAATGTCAAAACTTTTCTTCAAAGAAACCGAAAAATGCTGAATTTTTATATGCATCTACGTAAAGGAAATTGGCGAAAAATGGCATCAAGGGGCAATGAGAGATACATGATATGCGTGGCTGAAGCATCAGAGCCATAGAGTTGCGTCGCGCTCAATGGTTCAATGGAACGTACGGCTTCGAGCGGTTGGCTTGAATTTAAGCAACTCTGCGGCACGTGCGAGAGAAAGATTGTTTTGATTTTGAGATGCTCTGTAATTGCGGGTTAAAGTTGATGAAGTCATCAAAGTTTTAAACAATATAAAGTACAGGTAAGTTCAAAGTTATCAGATTTTGTATGTAGTTTTCTAATGGTGGGTAAATTGTGTTGGTGAAACCTGAAGTTAGTCAGTGAAGTGGCAAAAATGCGAGTTTGTTGTTGCAGTAAAAAATCATGCCCTATGTGAAACATGCAAAATAGTTGATTAACTATCCTGAATGCGAATAGGAGGGAAATAACGTGATACAAGGCCTGGAAATACGACTTTTGAATTTTTTGCCCGAAGGAGTCGGGATATCGGATCACTTGTTAAATCAAGCCCCGGCGTTAATATTGATTTTTATCGAAATGGGCTGAGTGTAGGGGTCCCTTGTGGTACTTTTTGGATGTCTTGGGATCCCTTCTACGCCACTGGGAGGTTTCAGCTTCGACGGACAACCGTGGGCTCAGAAAAACGAAAAAACTTCAAAAATTCCAAAATTTAACATGGGGAAGATAGGTGTACCTTGCAAGTCCTGCTGTGACCAAACGGTAAGACTTTTTGAGGAACGAATTTCACGAAGTAATTGCCCTTGGGACCCTTCACATTCATGCCAAATATGAACCGAATCCGGGCCAAAAAAAATTTGGCAAAAAAAAATCAAAAGGGGTACCACTGTCGATTTTTTTTTGCCAATTTTTTTTTTG
>JAQGBJ010000402.1:0-42988 GCA_034698345.1 Sphaeridia pumilis | reverse complement strand
TTTGTAGGCCGAGGGAATTTACCTGATAAGTACAAGATTGCCAATGATCTCGAAGCGCACGCTAATGGTACCCTTTCAAATGTGATCCTGCAGCTGAGCTCGTAAGTCTAAAATGATTAATATTTTGTGATTGACTTGCAAAAGTTGACGATCATCTGATTGTGATTGCAGGCTCAGCCATCACGCGGAAGAAATCTTCAACGAATTATTCCAAGCAGCTACCGATATTACAACTCGGTCGGCTAAAGTGCAGAGCCGATTGGATAGACTAGCCGAGAAACTGGATAAAGTTGACACTGACCAAAGCGATCGTAAGAGCGGCAGAATTTCAAGTGTCAAACCGTCTGCACAAGGTTATGAATTATTAGCTTAACATGTTTCAATTCCACTTACAGACTCACTGTATGACTGCGTACAAAGCAAACCATTCCAAAGTGCTGCGGCTTACGATCAGCAAATTGTGGGGCGAAATACAATGTCCATTGGCATGCTCAAAACATTGTCTTCTTGTGATCGCCCACCTCCGCTGGAGAACCTTAATGTGTATCGAGATGATGGCAGGGACGGTTTGAAGTTTTACACCGATCCCAATTACTTTTTCGAGTTATGGAGACAGGAAGTGCTGGAGGCGACAGATAAAAACCTACGAAAGGTAAGCTTTATTCTAGTTAGTGGAAGACTTTGAAGGGTTGCGGTGGTCAGAAATATTCAAGCGGTATATAGCTGAAAGTTGAATTTTGGTATTAATGAAAGCTGTATATTTGTATCTGAAGCAATTATCCGAGGACCTGCAAGAGGCAAGTGTAAATACCTTGAGAAACCTATAATTGTTGAATGATGACTCTTGCATCGTTTTTAACAAGTTGTGCCCCTTTTAACTCAAAATTAGTGCTTGCAGCATGAGTAATTACTAGTCAGTAACATTGTATGCCACTAACTTGATCATCTCATGGTTCTAGCAATCAAGATGTACTGTAGAAGTAGCTAACACCTGATGTATACGTTCTGTTTTTCTCCTGAGACCGTTTACTTTTACCACTCGACTGATCTAGCTTTTATTTGCAGCCACATAAGGCCAAGAAAGACGGAGCTCAACGGAACAGAAAGAGCGTGAGACAGTTAGTAACCACCCGCGAAAAGCAAAAGGATAAGGCTCTTCAACAAGGAGAGATAATCATGTCTCCCACAAGTTTACCAGCGACAACGAGTGTAAGTAAAAGTAAAATGTTACTGAACAGTGTGGACCGGTTAAAATTATCCACTGTTTATTGGACAGCAGACCGACAGTCAACGCATCGAGTGTGACGACGGGGTGCTTCATCTGCCGCAGCAAGTGATTAAGAGAAGTACTCGACCAACAAGCGCTGAAATACGCAAGCACGTAAGCTTCGAAGACCGCATCGATGAAGACGAAGAGCAATCGGAACCGATTTCTAATGGGGATCAGAGGTTCGTAGATTCATCCAACAGGTCACCGTTTGAAGCATTTTTTATTGTTTTACGATGTTTTATGTTCATGCTTCACGTTTGGTTTGTCCAACATTTTGTTTTAGATATGACCTGTCTAACGGCTACCTGATACACGCTTACAATAATAGTTCTGCAGTTGAACTTGATGGTTTCCTGCTAGCACAATCTTTAGAAAGAAAATACAATGTCACAAATGACACACCACCAGATTCTTCCCTCCCATCTCCTTCAACTACGTCAGATTCTGGTCTCGGTAGTTCGCTGTCGAACGGCAAAGACATGATCTTAGAAGATTTTAAATGCCCTCCAAATAGCTTTGGAGAGCTAATTCACAGGAATAGCACTACCTCTTCGCAGTTGTCAATCGATGTTAAAAAGAGGCGTAGCTCAAATGGTAGTCAGTCTAGTTTGCCAACATCAAGTAGCAGGTCCAGTTTAAGCGGTTCTGTAACAAGACCGTCCCAACCACCACCTGCCCCACCTGTACCAACTATAACAATGCAGGCGAATGGGTATGCTTCTAACAGCAATTGTTCTTTGTCTAAATCTAAACTGTCGTCGCTTGCTTTCTCCTTCTCTTACAATTTTAACTTCCCCATTTCAGCTTCTTTTTCACCCGTTTTTGAGTTACAACACACTAATACCAGATCTCTGATTCATAGACCTGCTGTTTCGATCAGCGCCGGAACGCCTAACGGAACTGTACTTCAGGGAATTTTGAGGAACTCCTTACCACCTCCCCCGCCACCACCTGCTGAAGATGGCAGCGAAAGTAATGTAAACTATCCACCACCCCCTCACGATATTGGTGTACCGGTGAAAAATCCAGATGACACCGATGATGAATTACCGCCACCGCCTCCAGATGTAATGGACTTGCCACATCCTCCTCGTCCGGAAGATGATGTGGCTCCACCAACACCCCCACCACCTCCAATGGGTCCTCCACCGCCACCACTACCACCTCTCGAGCCTGTAGCTCCAGGTGTTGCTGCAAGTAAACCACAAAAAGCGTACATTCCTCCTACTGTTGACCCGAGAAATCAGCTGATGGAGTCTATCCGAAAAGGTGAGCAATCGATGTGACCAACAATTACAAAACGTTACTTTCGCTTCAACTTGTGATTTTGAAACAGGTGTCCCCAACTTGAAAAAAGTGGAGGTAAAGGAAAAAGCGCCAGCAAGTTACGGAGATGTGGCGTCTATTCTGGCAGTCATAGCTCGAAGGCAAGCCGTCGCACCCTCAGACAGCGAGTCTTCGGCTTCAGATGAAGACAGCGAGGGTTGGGATGATGAAGATAATGCATGAATGGCTTCAGCAGATTAAGTTTCTTGCGATTAGTCATGGAATAATACCTAAAGTGATAAGATTGATGATGATACATGCTCAATTTGTTCGGGAGTATTTCGGTCGATAGTTTGTTCCTGAAGTTGTAATATATCCAAGTTTTAGCTGTAATATTTCGATTATTTAGTCAATAGTGACAGTTGAGGAGACAAGAAGACAATTATTATGCAATCTGTTACCTTATAGTGAACGTCATATACTCGTCAACCTTTGAAATGGCTTTTATTTGTCGACCTATTTCTTTCGTTGTCTGTCTGTGTTTTTCCATACACCTTGATATTTAGATTTACACGGCGTTTCGCAAAACAATCAAGCTATGAATTTTTAGCTTTTAAGACATTGATTCACATTCGATGTTGCACATCCAGCGAGTACGAGTGGATTTTGTTGTTGCCCGAGTGAAAGTAAACGGATGTTCTGTTGATATTTAATCTTTCGAAATTCTTCTCCAAACTTGGCATCATAAACTACGACTAGCTCCACTGCCACAAAAGTTTCTAAAAACGAAAGCATACCGGGCATCCTTAAGGATAAGGATTTACCACTCTGATAAACATCACATAAAAATCTTCCCTTATACTCCTTAACCTCGTAGAAGAATACTTGTAGCGGTAACTATATCATTCGAAGCAGCTCGCAAAGCTTCAACAACTTGCGTCCTATCGAAGCCCATATTGACCAGAGTCTGGATGTTTTCTTCCGTTGGTTCTACTTCTCTAGCACCAGGAGCCCGCCTATTCCGCATGAAGTTACTGAAGAACCCTTCTTGACCATTCTGCGCCTCAAATCCTTGCCGGAAACCCTGCGCTCGTTGATACATGTACTGTTGTTCCCATAAATCTGCTTGTTCTTGTCGCTGCAACTCCAAAGTCGCCCCCATCTGACGGTGCTGAAGAATGAAAGAAATGCCTTCAAACACTTGTACACAGTGACAACATTCGCATCTTCGTTGGGCATTGTATCTTTACCTTTGGTTCACTCGACTTCATGGCCCAGCCTAACATCCGGTCAAAAACTTTGCCAACAAAATTGGGAACACATAGCCATCGGTGACATTTCAGGAAATTGTACCGATATAACAGTCCACCGATCTGCAATAATTGACGATTCAATCAGTGACGATGATATTTATTATGATCGCCGATTATTTGCTCTAAATCAAATTTCAAACTTGACTTACAACCCCACAGCAAGCAGCGATCATCGTAGGAAACGAAGTTGAAGCCACTTGTAGACCTAGCAAGTATGGCATAGTCTTGCTGCTCACAGGAACACCCATGAAAGTTGATGAAGTCACTCTTGGAATGTCGAAGAAATAACACACAAAGAGAGGAAAGATCATTCCATACCTGATAAGAATAAATTCATTAGCTTATTTCAACTCTACTTTCGGATTTCATGAATTTATAAGCAACATACATTCCAGGCGGTAGATAACCTCCACTATGTAGATCAATGTCAACCTCCTTCAGTGTCAAGATGCAGCATATTTCTAACAGGGTCGCAAAAACACATGATCCTAGGATATACGAAGCAAATTTCCTAGAGCTCATCCTACGTTCAAAGATTCTGTAACATACGAAGAAACAGTTATTCCAACAGCATTCTGATACGAAAAATAACGCTCATGTTTTATGCCACTGAAAAAAATACCTGAAGCAGTAAATTATAAGCACCGAGCAGATGAGGTCTTTCGTATGAATGAAAGTGAGTCGGTTTAATAGTATCCTCCATATGTTGGACGTCGATAGAAGCTGAGGTATCTGGCACACCAAGTAGTGCTTTAGCCTGCTGGTCATAGGGATATGGATAGCTGAACACGCCAAGAACATTGTGCCCAAAAGCCCTTTGCACACCGGAGCCTTATCTGGTAAACCAAAAAGAATCGAATGAGCTCATGGCTGAATGAAAAATGGGAATGCCAAAACTACTAATAAGCAATGAACTTCGAACTTACAGAACCCCGACGTTGTGTGCTGATTCAACACCGATTGAGCCATTGCAAAAAGTTTTATACTGCGCGAATTAAGAGTCTTATCAAATTATGAAATGAACTTTTGCTTTTGAGGGTATAACCTAAATCGCAAGTTCGAGAACACATACGTCCAGTTCGCATTTGACAGTTCCGTACCACGTATTGAGGATTGTCAACTAAACGTAAAAAGTCTAAAAAATACAAAACCTTTTACGACTCTGCAAATCGTGAAAAAACATCAAAGTTTTGATGCAGATGTTAAAAAATTCAATGTTTTGATTCTGGAAATCAGAGGAATTCAGACCAGACGATTCAGACTTTGCCGCGGATGAGTAAGTCATTGAGTAACATTGTAGGTTTCTGTACGGCGCGGGTTTCAATTAGGGTGCTACCAGCCTGTGGTCCATGCAAAAAGATAACACATGAGAAATTCACCAAATTCTCATCGATATATTTTTGTTGCAATGCGCGGTGCTCTTTCTTTTGCTTGAAGACTTTGAAAAAAATTACTTCGAAATTATTAAACCGTAATACGTTAGATCGAGAATCGAGCAAAAGGTTCAAACACGAATAGTTGAACAGTATAATAGTTGAATAGTGGAAGTTCGTAATTTTTATCTGCAGGTTTGTTGCTCAAAAGGAGAGGAGCCTATATTTTGGACCTTACGAACAATCAGAATATTCTATTAAGTTTTCGAATACTAGTTTCTGTTCTGTTTATAGTTACGTTATAGTTTAGTTAGTAATATATAGTAGTGTAGGATGACCCAATCATCAGTTCGATAAAACAAAAGTTAGTGCATTTTGCTGCGGTGAGCATCAAACCCGGCGGTTGGCTCTAGTAGAGGGTTTTTGCGGAAGGCAAGCATCTTGAAGAGAAGATCGAAGGTCATTTGCGTTAACTTTTATCCTAACATAGGAAGTTCATCCGAAACTTGATTTCGTTTTCCGATTTACAGCTCCTTACGAAGATGTCGATCGCAACAGAAGAGGAAAAGTTGATGAGTACAGTGTATGCTGCAATCCAGACACTACATGGAGATAGCAAGCCCGAAGAAAAGCCCGTGGCATCACAGTGGCTAGTGCAACTTCAGAAACAAGTAAACTTGCGAAGCATATCCGTTATTATAAATGATTACTCGTTGTGACATACCTACGTATGTTACTAACAATATCTGTAATTTGAGGTTGATGCTTGGAGAGTGGCTGATCAACTGCTGCACCAAAAAGCCAGTCTACATGCATGCTACTTCGCTGCTCAGACATTGAGAACAAAGATCCAGACATCCTTCACGGAATTGCCGGTTGAGGCCCACATCTCTTTGAGAGATTCATTGTTGTCCCATATACAGGCAATAGCTCCTAGCACTGAAATAATTATTGTGAGACAGGTGAGTTGTAGAGTAGAAGGTAGAGAACACGTGAATGCATCTTAGGGTTTGCGGATGATAATAATAACATTTGATTCATAGTTGTGCCTAGCTGTGGCTGACTTGATGCTGCAGATGACTGTGTGGGCTGACCCGATATCTCAGCTGCTAACCGTTTTAAGCAATGATCCAAAGCACTGGTGGCCCCTTTTAGAAATTTTGCGACTGATTCCTGAGGAGGTACATTCCAGAACATTACAATTAGGGGAAAATCGGAGGAATCAGGTTATGAATATTCTGGTCGGCTCATCGCAAATCGTGTTGGACTTTCTGAAACGAGTAAGTAGCACTACAGCAATCTGATAACTCTGATGTTGAAATATGTAATTATTAGGTAATGCTTGCAGGCATTAGGTGCTTTACTGCAGGGGTTTGTGACTCAAGACACAGTTCCTGTGGAGCAGTGTGTGATAGAAATAATCAACTGCTTCGGAACCTGGGTGTCCTTGAACCCGGAGTTGTTCTGTGGAACAGAACTAAATGGTCATCATAATAATATCGTCATGTACGCTTTGAGCCAGCTGAATGACTTGAAAGTAAGATTCGTTCAGAGTTCCATTTCCGTTTCAACTCTCAGCTGCATTTCCTCTAACTAATTGCCGTCTTATATTCCAGTGTTCTCTACCTATGCACCGGGCAGCAACAGAATGCTTATGTGGCATTATTGAGATCCTTCCTACCTTGGATTCTTCTGGTAACAACAATGGAGTCGAGCTCGAAACCTTTCAGACCTACTTGTTCACACACTTGATGAACCTTGAGGAAGCCTACCGGTATTCTGTAGCCGAAGAGGAGCTAGAAAAGTCTGTTCACATTTTGGAATGCTGGAATGTGGGGAATTGCATCTATTTAACTAATCGGTATTTGTTTTCAATGTTCTAGAACTCTAAACTACTGCCGTGTGTTTACGGAATACTCAGTAAGTATGGTACCTCGGATGCTACAAAGCCATACCAATCCCCATTACTCAACCAGGAGCATTGATAAAGTTTTAATGACAGTCGGCCACCATGACTATGAGGTACCTTTTACCGGATTTTATCTGAACATCAAGCTTATGCGGGGCATTTTTTATATTTCGTCACATTCACTGAAACGACAGGTTGCTGAAGTTTCTTACGAATTTTGGTGTCGCTTTTCCGAAGACTTGTACAGCGCTCGCAACGATAATTTGAATTCTATGTTTCGTGAACATATCAATCAGCTTGTGTATTCACTTTATAACCATTGCAAAATCGAACCAGATCATGTAAGTTTTCAGGTCATGATAGTTAATGGAAACGAAAGTCAGAGATTTCAAGTTTTGATTTGTTTCCACAGGAAGGGCAGCTGAGCGATGAGTTCTACCACTTCAGAAAGCAAACAGCTGAACTGATACAAGACTACATTTTCGTGGTGGGTGGTGGAGAAATTTTCGGATGGCTGAAGAAGCAATACATCGAAGCTGTGGCGTGGGAAGACCAGGAAGCTGCGTTGTTCCTTATGCAGCATACGACAAGCAATATCCATCCGTAAGCTGTATTTGTTCATTAAGAACTCCATGCTCATTGTAATATGCATGTTAGATAATAATTGGAATTTTCGAACGTTTAGAGCAAATACCCAGCTAGTTTGGCCTGTTCTTCAAAAAATATTTGATACCCAATCTTGGCTGCACCCTTTGTTGAAAGTAGCTGCTATCAAGCTTGTCGGGAGTTTGCCGAGGTGGATTTCCAACAACTCAGACATTTCACTTCAGAAATCTCTTCAGTTTCTTGTTCCGGAACTTTCCAACGCTCAAACAAGTTCGAAAGCAGCTGCAGCCATCGAGGTATTCGTCTTTTTAGTTGGTATTTTTACTGAAGCGTGTATGGAATACAGTTCATGCTAATTTGGTCTTCCAGAATGTCTGTGCGTCATGTGGAGAAATAATAGCGGCGAAACTGATGAATGAAATGTTAGGTGTAGTAGCACACGTTAACGACTGCAATATATCTAATGAAGCTTCTGTTGGGCTTTATCGAGGTAACATTGACACTTGACACCATCTGTAACAGAAGTTGAAAGTATCAAGTTTCCGTTCGCTATAATCATTCATTTTGTAGGACTTGGACACGTGATTAGTCATCTACCTTGTGATGACCTCGAAGCTGTCCTGAGAAATGTTTGCCAGGGACCGCTTCAGCAGCTGATGAGACTTCTGCAGGTGAGTTCATGATAAACTTAATAGGTGAATATCAATCAATGTCGTAGCAATGTTTTGATGTAATCTTTTCATTAGGAGCAATCTGTAAACGATCGAACTTATCGTCCGGGATCTCTTCAGGACCCGATTCACTGGATTGATCGATTAGGAGCTGTATTTCGTACAATCGAAGTTCCGAAAAAAGTTCTTCAAGTAGCAGCTAAACATCCCTGTAGAGCAGCAATTTGTGAAGATTTCTGGCCCGTCATATCCAAAGCATTCGAAAAACACCAGTCTGATATCCGCGTGATGGAGAGATGCAGCAGAAGTTTACGTTTTGCTATCAGATGCATCGGCAAGGAGTCGATCGCATTTTTACAACCACTTGTAGTGTTGGTGAGTTATGCTTGTCCATATTTTCTCGAAAAAACGTCACAGATATTTCTTTAATAGTACGGTCACTCGCAGTTGGTCTCCCTTTACACGTCTCATGCCCATAGTTGCTTTTTATACGTGACATCCGTTTTGGTTGACGAATTCGGGGATGAAGCCCAGTGCACAGAAGGACTGGTCAGTACCTTACAAGCTTTTGTGGCCCCCACGTTCCATATTTTAACGCAACCTGATGGACTTGTCAGTAATCCCGACACAGTTGATGATTTCTTCCGGCTGTGTACCCGGTAAGTTTTACGCCTGCAAAATTAGTGAAACTTTTGGATACTGGAATTAACTGCTTTGTAAATGCCTTTCAGGTACATCCAGCGATGTCCCATTCCATTCCTTAAGTCACAAATGTTCACTACCATACTCGAGTGTGCTGCACAGGCATCACAGTTAAGTCACCGAGAAGCTAATTCCACTGTGCTCAAGTACCTATACGATATAGCCCATTGTGGGCTCCGCCAAAAGGTTCGAAACTGCTAATTATTTTTGTTTTCTTAAGACTCAAGTTGTGCAGCATTACAACAGCAGTATTAACTTTCCAATTGAATCTGCAGGAGCGACCAGACTTTGCTGAGCGCCAAACTTTAGTCCTCGCAGTGATGATGAACCATGGAGAGAATCTCGTTTCGACGATGATCAACGCTGTTTTGTTCACCCTTCCGACCTACACGTATTCTGATGTGTGTGAATTTTTGATCGAACTGAAAGACTTAATGCCAGCAGTAAGTGACGTAACAACTAGATTCAAGATAGTTATGAGCCAAGAAAATAGCAGTTATTTGTGTTTTGTAGGAATTCTCCCATTGGCTTCAGATTGCCTTGAAGAAGCTGCCAGAAAAAACTGCTTCGGGTAAACAGGCCGCCACTATGGATCAGCTTCATGAATTTCACCGGAAATCTCTAAAGTAAGTATGAATGACTAAAAAATGCACGGGAAATTTGGTACCGGGCTAATGTCTGTTTTATTGCTTTCCAGTGTCAAGTCTTCCAAAGAACTAAATAGGCTTGTCAGAGATTTCTCCAGATTGTATCGGTAGCTGCAACCACACTTGAAGATGGAAGGACTACTCAATAGCTTAGGCCGGATACTGTATTTTTTCCTATCTTAAAATTCAATCCAGACAAAACTAACTCTCGTGACGTCAATAGGCATCGAGCTTGTTATTATTTTTGTTTTTTACTTGTTGATGAGACCTGTTACAGTAGCTCGGGTACTAGTTTTATCGTCTTGACTGTGTTGTAGCTGTTCTTGAGACTTACAGGCAAAGAAATTTAATAATGCTGCAGGTTTATTTCGGCATTGGTTACTTGGACTGTTAGGTAATTCAAGTTGCAAACTTATAGTTTCGTTGTAGATATTTATCGTAAAATCTCACGTTTTGTGTGAGGAACAAGAAAGAACTTGAATTAATCTGTGTCTGTAATTATGTTTGACCGGTTGTCGTACAAATAACAAAAGTAACCTACGTGTACGTACAGTAACTGGCCTACCGTTTCCTCTTACCGTCTAATGAAGGGTGCGGTCTGATCAGTCAAAATAAATCGAGTGAGGAAAATCAGTCACAAGGATGAGCATATATATACTCCGTTGGCAATATAATAAGCGTAACATCAAACGTCCTTAGATCTTTTTGGCGATGGCTCAGCTGCAGAGTCTTTCTCGCCAAGAGCACAGCTTGGATCCATAGTGGATGTCGTTGTTCTAGGCCTTTTGTTTTCTTTCTCGATCGCTTGTATCACAGTTTTCATTTCTTCCAACTCATTTGTTTGCTTCTGGAGCTTTTGTTGGTTTTCCTCATGCTGAAAACTGAAACATGGTAGATTTTAGTTACTCTAGTAACAAAATATCGGCACAATTAAAAATCCCCTCACTTCTTACCTCAGTACCACTATTAGAGCTGTCTTTCTTTCGTAATCCAGTTTCAGATCTTGGTAATCCCTATAAGCTGTCTCAGCTGTCTTCTCATTCGCTTCGCACTTCGCTGCCATCTCCCGAAGTCTTGCTTCGTATTGTTCCCGAACTTCAGCCTCTCGTTTATTAGCGGCCTCCAGTTCGTTTTTCCTGTTAGTAGTCGGATCCCCCACTAAGTATAATGGTAGCAATTTGGCGTTTCGGGGAACCGTAACAAGACATTGCGGGCATTTTAGCCTGGAAACAAACAAAAGTTGGTCATACTCAAACTTCAAAATACTACAACTCACGAAATCATTACACATTATACCGCAGCTTCCAGTCAGGGAGAACATAAATGAATAATTTAATGACTTACACCGCGTTTTGCAGATTTCTAATCTGAAAGCACTGTTCGTGAATAACATGTCCACATCTCAGTGCAATGACTACCGGTTGTGGTCGACCAGCATCACCGATATTGATCGCCACTGACGGTCCGGGTTGTGGGACTCCCTTACCACCGTCGTTGTCTTCCCTAAGCTGATTTCCGGTGTCGGTGCAAAGTGGCAGGGCACACACACTACAGATGCACGTTGTTGACATTATGACTGATCACAGGTCATTCAAATGTAAACTTCTGTCCTGTTAGTCATTATTCACGGAGCGATTCACTGATTCAACCGTCTTCCTGAAGGATATCTACGTGTATAAACATGTAACTTTGGTCTTCTGAATCCATGATCGAATCAAACCGGCACTTTTTATAGATAACACCGAAGGAGGCTAACAGTCATGCTAAATCTGTGAATAATACCTAAAGCAAAGTCTCGCAAGCTGATTCAACTGTGAAATTACAATATCTCAAACAATTGATTATTTGCCGACTGTAGTTTCAATGTAAACACAACACAAACAAACAACCCGCAAAAACCCGAAAGGGGCGTTCACTAATTACGTCATCCGGAGGGTTCACGTAATCCGATTTCCGTCGCCACGTATATACAACTATTCTGTCACCACCTGCAAATAATCCGATATCCGTCGTCAACTACAAGTAATCCGTCGTCACATCCATTTTGCCACAAAGTCACGTCGGAAATTTAGTACAAGTAATCCGTCACGACGGATCAAGTAGTCCGTCGCCGACGGGTTTACTCTACAAATAATAGGTTTTACAAAAAGAAATCTATAACTACTATCCATAGTGCTGGAATATCATTGCCAGATTATCATTATGAACAGAATGTGACCAATTTAGATTTTGGCATTCATGTTAAAAGACTTTGATGCATGTAGTATATTGCCATATACTTTTACCAACAATAATCATTTCTTTACTTGTAAGACTTACAAGTAAAGCCTTACGAACGATGACTAAAATATGTAACGTGTCGTCGTTGTTGCAGATTCTACATGAATCGATCCGACCCCAAGCTCCTAAACATGATCTGCTTGCAGCTTTGCAGCGAACTGGACTTGTGTTGTTGAACTATTAGTTCATGCAAGTAGCTAGCCTGAAACTAGTTTTGTTTCTTCTCTAGATACATTTTCATTTCTATATCTCCGTTCATCACAACAACCCGTATGCTTTAACATGGGAGTCATCAAAGATTTTGACCGTACCCCCTGCCCACCTCATGACGTTATTAGTGATCGTCTCCTTTAAATTGCGACTGCTCACCCTTACCCTATCCCTAACCCATGCACGTGGGATCAAATGTAAACAAATGCTGGATTTTGAGTCATTGATTTAACCTTGTACTCTGTACTCATATTTCATATGATGTGGAATAAGCTCCGGGCATCTCACATTTAATTTTTACATCATCCGACTTTGTTAATGTACAGTATTCGTAGAAATCCTCATCGATTAAGAGTAGAAACAGTCAAAAATGTAGCGAATTATCATTGGAGTCACTGCTTTGCAGGTAGCTTCTCGGACTGTTCCTCGAGTAAAACTGGCTGAACCAAAGCCGGAATCGCTTGATTGCGGCATCTTCCTTGGGTAGGATTGGGCTTCTTGTGTACATTTTCCTGTTCCAAATGGAAATATCCCGGGAAATCTGCGAAATATAGTCAACGATATATGATATAGGTTGGGCTCGACTATAAATTAAAATTTTGGACCTACCATTATAGCTTCTCCAAGTAGAAACAGTTTGGCATACGGATGGATGAACGTCCTGGCAGTGTACATCCGGTGAGTGACTTTCTGAAGAAGCGGCTCTATCGGTGTCACTGTTTGAATCATGACGCCTTTGCCCCATGCCGTTTCGAACTCTAGGTGGACTATTCCAGGGCCAATCTGAGGAATCAAAAACCATTATTCCAGACGGCCAAGTACTAAAACAGCTTCTCTCCACCACACAAGCGGTGCATACCTGTTTAACTTGGACGTTTATCTTCATAATCCTGAACAAGTTAAAGACTTCAACATAGGTGGACACATCCAGCTTGGCCAGGTGTCGCTTTCCAGTTTCGTCACACGCCTTCCATTGACCAGTCCATATGTGTTTGAAAACGCTCCACGTGAATGGGGCAGCCTCGGGATTCTCTCCAGCCATCAGAGCAGGGGTATGCACTATGTTCAAATGGTTGATATCGCCGCCATTCTCAGGAATCTCCTGTTGAAGTAAATTGCATTATATCATCAGAAACCGACTTTTTTACTCTCTTTCTTCAGAACACGAACCCTTTTCGCTACCAACCTGAACATGGCACGAAATCCGAAACTCCGATCTACCCCTGTACGAGTATGTTCCCCTCCCAATCTCAGGCACCAAATCAGGCTCCCAGGACGGCTCTTCGCTTTCAGCATGATGCCAGATGAAAATGAAGCCGTTTCGCTCCAACGAAGTCCACATTCTCAGTTTCGCCATATCGGGTTCTGCAATCAAGACACAAGAAGTTTAGAATAGGGCTGTTGGATTCATATTGGATCTTTCTCAAAACTTACTACAGCTTGCCGCATATGGAACAGCCGCTAACCGACCATCAGCCCCATTAAACTGCCATCCATGAAAAGGACATTTGATGCAGTCCTTCTCCACCTTCCCTCCAACGCCCAAGTGAGCGCCCAAATGTGGACAGTAGGCATCCGCAATGTAAACAGTCCCAGTTTCGCCTCGCCATACCACAAGATTAAGGCCTGCAATTCACATGTCCATAATAAAAACTCTAAAGACTTGATGGAAAACCCTTGACCTGTTGACCTTTCATACCCAAAATATTGGCTTCTCTCGCCTCTTTCGCTTTAAGGTCATCCGATTCCATCACAGCAAACCATCCGTTCGGGTATGCAGGCGGCAGGTCTCCCAGTCTTCGACGTCTCCGAAGTTCGTTGATAACGTTTCTCTTCGTGTTTCCAGAGTAGTTCCGATAAGCTTTCTTGACGTCGTCGTAGCCAAGATCGGTGTAGTCCTGCGCGGAAGCACACATTTAGAAATCAATCAAGCAGTCAATATCAGACCATTTCCTCGTATCCTCAGCTTACCCGATACCAGTCAAACGGCTTCCAAAACAAGTAGTACCACAAAACCAGCGCCGAAGCTACAATTGTAGCATGGACAGGTCTCTCTAAAATCACTTCGACTACAGTCAACCATACTTCTTTGGACATATTCACAAGCTCCATTTCTTCTGTTCTGACTTCTGACAGCACGTCACAAGAAACCTTCCTTTCTTCACCGACACTCCAAGACCTTCTGAAGCACCATTGGCTTCCGTCACACCCTTAACATCAAACAACGGCGGCCTGGTTTGGCGTCAAACAAACTTCACCAGCTTAGCTTATGAGGCCTTCAACTGGCTCGAATTCCGAAAGGCTATCGTTTGAAACGATTCCTTTCCAGTTAACGCATCTGAAATTCAAATATAAATCTGATAAATCATCAGTTTTACGTTCCTCCACTGTTTTCAGTCAGACAAAATAAATGCGCCACTCTTGCTTCAGCCTAAATTAGAAAAAGTTTCAACTGTATATGAGTCCATCAAACAGTTTCGAAATCCTCAATTACCATATCAATTTATTCGCATCGTAGTGTAGCCGTCTTCCAAATGAATATACGTATGTACTAAAAATACGCTTCCGAAAGTGTTTACCGATTAAACACAAAAATTAGCACTTTACCTCCCGTATACATGTATTGTTTGTCCTTGGATTGATCTTTGGTATGTCTACAGATGGAGATCAAACGTTCTGAACTGCAGCTGAAGCTACCGAGCTTCTTGTCACACTCACACACTCACAGGCTTAAAGCTCCACAGATTTCACCAATCCTCTGATGGAATACCAAAAACTTCTGTGCACTACCTGCAATATTGTAATGAACGAGTTTTTTTGGAAAGCACGTGGTGCTACCGTAGGTCAAGTCCATCCTTGGGCGTCCATAAGATCACTACCGCAGAACCAGAAACTCCAAAATCATCATGTCAGGTTGCTCCACTTCCAGCAGCACCTTGGATTGACTCCAAGTCAGCTAGTAAAAGCAAAGCAATAGCCTAATAGGTCTCATCCAAACGAAATGGGCAAACTTCCCCAACCTCCTTGCACATTTGTCAAACGACCGTAA
The DNA here is from genome assembly GCA_034698345.1 of Sphaeridia pumilis. NCBI lineage: Eukaryota > Metazoa > Arthropoda > Collembola > Symphypleona > Sminthurididae > Sphaeridia > Sphaeridia pumilis. The sequence goes on along the minus strand of JAQGBJ010000402.1, from coordinate 27,692 downwards.
AAGTATACTAAACGAGTCCCATATGCTGTAGTCTCGTCCCGACCTCGTGCTTTCTATCGACTTTTCACAACTACAAACACATGAGCTTTGCGATTCCTTAATTTACTTTCGTTCATACCTGCACTGCGGTGCAATTCTCGATCGATTTAATCTTTCTAGTTTGTCCTACTGGTTCACATTCCCATACAAGTACAATGTACATTGTATCAGATGCCGCCAAAACTTTTGAGATATTCTTTCACCTAGTTTACAAGAACAAATTCTCCTTCTTCAAGTCAGTCTCAATGATAACAAGCTACATGTTAGTTGTGGAACACTCACATTAAAGTGCTTTATTTCCGATTATTTGTACATGTACCTAAAGTAAGGATTTACACCTTAATCCCTTAAAACAAGTCTTCAGAATCATTCGAACCTATTGTACAACAACGTAGTCAGAATCGAACACAACTCGAAACTTGTGCTGCCCCTGCCATCAAAAGGTCAAATATTTCTAGTGCATTTTCGTAAGAATCGTATATAATGGGAGTAACAAAGGTTTACAGAGGGGCCTTCATACTCGTTTCATCTAGTCAGGTTCTTGTCCTGATAAATAGAAAAATAGAAAGTAACTGCTTAACCAATTCTTTGAAACCCTCGCCAGATAAATAACAGGTCCAGTTTTCCAAAAATGTAATAAACACGCTGAAAATACGACGATTCAAACAGAAAGCAAATTACATATTGACATTTCTTTAAGAGGAGCAGGTGGTGGCAGAAAAAATTCACTCTTGTTTTACCTCTACAATTATGCGCAACTTAACATGCAAAATCACATAACTTCACACATTAATGTGTTTATATGTACACGATAGTTTAAACAAGTCTCGATACCTTTGCACTATTAGTTAGACAACTTATACAAGTAAGTAACCAACAGAAATAAGAAGCCTTGTGAACAGATTCAAGCACATTTGCCTCTTTTTTAAAGTCATGAGAAGAGTACAGCGGAACGGGGAATTTCAAAAGCCTATACTTCCATTGATTTAGGCCAAACCAACCTCAGAGTTATACGGGAAATAGGTACAATCTAAACCTACTTCTGCTAAATCATGCCTCACAACCCAGTTGGCCGGCTATACTCGGTTCCAGGAAACGAAACAGGACGAAATTCCAGATTTCTAGATGTCGTCAGCCGCAATTCATCCAATTCGTTAGTTTCGTTTTCTGGGATCTTATTGTCAGAGGAGGAAATTACATAATTTTCTAGAGGTTGGACTGTAAGTAATAGAGTACGATATTTTAAACACAAAAATATATGTATACGACACTACTCTATTCAAGCAGCACCCATCAAATCAACTGATGCACTTGAGCAAATCTCTTATAGACGCTATTACACCAAGCGCACCTCTACTTTGGTTTCGTAACTTTAACAAGACTTGTTCATTCATACTTACGTTCTGCACATGATGACTGATGAACTCAAAAAACAATTGTCATAAAGTATTTGTTGACTTTTGTGCAATCCACAAATAGACAATGAAATTGTCAAATTCCTCGATCGTCCGCACAGTCGCACCTAGGATTTTTGGACAACTTCCAGACTTTCCCGCATCATCCTGAAGCCACCTCCATCGACACATTTTCGTACACTATACATTCGTTTGTCGTATGACTGCTTATACTACTAACCTACCACAGCTATTATCGTTGCTGCCTTCGCTTCCGCAGAACAAGGATACAGAAATAACAAAGATCAACAAAAAAACTAAAACTACACCTTAACTACGCAAAACTAGTACAGTACTGAAAAAATTGTGATTCTCCCGCAATATTTTAATTATCTAGCGGTCCTCGCAAGCTAGTCATGAGGTAATTTTCTATCGGCATATCCACAATGTGACTTGCAAAGAACAGATGTTCATTACACTTGAGACCGATGGATCGGAGGGCTGGCAGCCGAAGCAAAAGTTTTGCAAAACGGCCCGGTTCATTAGGGTATCTTGTTTTCACGTAGTCCTCCAATGTTGCATAAACTTTGTCCCTCAGGGCGTCAATCTGATTCATCGACGATGATGAAAGCCCTTTAGCCTCTGTAATGTGAACAAGGAAATCAGAAACATGTTCGAGGCCTCTAATCCCATAGCCACTGGATCATTTTATTAACTCACCTGAATTATAGAGGATAATCGTACGCAAACACCCCAACTCAGGCAAATCTACTTGCATATCTCGCATCTTTCCCACAACCTCGATCACAATCCTGTCAAACACGTTCACAGTGACTCCAGCCTGAGTACAAACAACACAATATTAGTCATTTGATCAACACAAATCTACGCTTGCAAAAATATTTCTTACCAAATGCGCCGACTGGCGAGGAAGTACAAGACCGTTCGCAAGGATCAAAGCGTCCCTTACTTCCATGGACCGATGAGCTATTGAAGCAATGAGAAGTTCATTCCATCCTACAACACAAGTTTCATTCAAGTTAACAATTCAATACATCATTTTCACCTTTTCAAAAACCAAAGCTTACCAGCGCGAACAAGTAGCACCCTATCTTCAGCACTCAGCTCTGAAAAATGCGGCACGTGCTTTGCCCACTCAACCAACTGAAACAGTTGTCTATCCGCCGCCGTCAAAATATCCGCCAGGCCGACCTCATTATCAGCAAGATTTCGTTCTCGCAATTCCACCCGCCTCTCCGCTTCGATTATCCGGTCCAGAGGCATGTCCATAGCCCCAGCCGACGAAGTAGATTCCACTTCACTCTCGTTCTTCTCAATCTTCCTTTGCCGCTCTTCCTGCTCAAACAAAATGTCACATCAATTCCATTTCTCTCATCCACTTTGCACATACTTAACAAGACCGAGTATCAAGTTACCACTACAGTCAATAAGCTACAAGTACACATGGCCATCTCGGATCATTGCCTTCCTCAACGATAAAGAAATAAAAAAAACTCTGTATCACTACTCATACACGCCAACAATTACTTACATTCTCCTTATGAACCTAACTTTACATTATCATAACGTCATAACCGTTCTGTCTTAACTTCATTACATATAAACATCACAGCCCCTATCAAGCCAACTACTATTAACCTATCTTGTCTTCAATCAAAATTCCCATCATTGCAATCACCTTATCGCTCACCTGCACAGCTTCCCGCTTCATCCCCATCGACAAGCATTTCTGGTATCGGCAGTACTGACACCGATTCCGGTGCCTCTTATCAATCACACAGTTTCGATCCTCCCGACACGCATACGACAGGTCCTTCCGCACAGTCCTCTTGAAGAACCCCTTGCACCCTTCACAGCTGTAAACGCCATAGTGCTTCCCACTTGCCCGGTCACCGCAAATGCTGCACAGGTGCTTCGACCCACTCAACGGATGATTCGGCGGAAACTGCGTAGGCGAACCTCCATTCGGCCCCGAAGAGTTATTATTGTTGTTGCTCGCATTCATATTGCTTGGCCCCGAACCTCCCATATTACTCATTCCTCCACTTCCATTCACATTCGATGATGAATTTAAGTAGTTTGTGCCAATCGGGAAGGATGACTGAGGCATGCTGTTGTAATACAAACAAAAATACAATTTTAGTACCCAAAATACTTTTCTCCATCAAAATAATAACAACCCCCCCCATTCGTACTCACCTATCCTCCGAAGAAGCGTAGCGTGGCGAAGTAGGTCCACCACCACCAGTTCCAGGACTAAATGCACCAGAAGAAGAGAGCAAGCTATTCGTATCAGGTTTCATGTCAAGCGGACTTTGTGGACCCATCGATGACATTGGCAAGTTCGTATCTAGTGACAAACCTAAAAGCACAAATAAAACACAAATCATTAGTTTCATATATATATCCCCAAACTTCACAACAGCCCACTATCTTGCAAATCGCTACCATGTACCATTTCAAGGTGAACTAATAACCAACGCTTTCGAAACCCAATTTCAATTCCCTTTCATTCCCCACGGACAAAATCAATAACAATTCTTCCTCTTTTTTTAATATTACTTCCTCCATAGCCCTGCTGTTCAGTACACATTTCCATGTACAAATAGCTCCTCCAATTTTAATCAAATCATGCATATCAATTCCATCAAACTCTCTATCAGCCAGCTAGCCATTTCATGGCCATATTTTACCTCCCGTTGTCTAGTCAAGGCTCTTTTCCAGCTCCTTAATTTCACCAGTCAGTACCCCAACTTGAACGTTTCATATTACACACACAAACAACCTACTTTCACCCACTCCCAACCACCTGCTTACATCTCATGATTCAACATACATATCTCCACTACCTCCTTAAATCCAAAACAAACTCAACTCACCCCAACCTCCTCCATAATAACCAAAAAACAACCTATCCATCATTACACCAACTAAGACTCTTCTTCTCCAATCCCTTCAACATCAAATCAAAACACACATATACACTTTCACTCGACACGCTTTCTCAAAAATACATTTATTTCACAACACAACTTTCTCCCACCAACACACAAGCTCCTCTGAGACTTCAAAACGATACTCACTTCCGTTTTAATGTCAAAACATACGGCTCTCCAAATTATCCACATCTTCAAGAGAACCAAAACTTTCTCTCACTCTCTCTCCAAAGCAACCACAAAATTTCAAGTAAACACCTTCACCTTCAACCAGCTCCTGCCTGTATATATATAATCATTTCCATCACAGTCAGTCAGTCCTTCTCTCACTTTCTCTGCTAAATATTATACTACACACAAGTTGCTTTGATGCTTTCTCCACCGTCTGACTTTTCCCTCCTTATTCAGTTACTCCTTTATGTCATATACATTCCAATTACTCAGTTACCAAACAACAAACAGCGCTGTATTTATATATACATATTCGCAAGGTCACGGAGAACGACCACCTCTCTCATTAATAAAACTATAAACAGCCCCTAACAAGTTCTTTGTACCTTTGATCTCACAGTCATGTTTCATAACAAAAATACAATGTACTACATCTGAAGCTTGTGCCAGTCGAACTCCAATCTTCTTCATATTGCCATTCAGAATTCAGACCTCGCATAACATTCACTATTATTCCCACAAAGTCACAATAAACCACTTGATAAATCTGCCAAATAGGAAACTCATCCACGTGCTGGCAACCCTGTTCGAACAGTATTACGGATATTGCGCTTTAAACAGAATCAATGCGATTATCATCATTACATTTCAAACACCCTCCGCATACACATACACACTTTTATGCCTTGGGCCAGCCAGCCAGTCACATACTGCCATTTCGCCTTGGAACCTTTTCGCAAAAAAAAACCTTCCAAGCTCCGACTGACCTTGAGTCGCTGTCGCTCGCTTCCCCATACACGAAACTTGCATCCATCATCTCCTCCTACTCCTGCTTTCAAATTCCTACAAAATGTTGTATAAACCTATAAGGCTGTAACACTATAACAAAAGAGAATTGCACAAATAACAATCACGAGCAGCTAACAATAGCTCTGTACAAGCCTAACTAAATCACCTCCAGTAGCAACAACTGCCTTCCATACGTTTCGTCTTGCTTCTTGTGCCTGAATCGGTATCCTCCAGTTTCGCCAAATACATGCATATAATCAGCAGCAGAATCCATGTAACATAATACAAACTGTATCTCACAATCTTATATTTCCACCACCAACCACACAATTCTCAATATATATATATTACATGAATTGTAAACTCGGGCCAGTTCAAAGGATTCATACAGCCCAGCATTTGCTTTTAAAAACCCTCCTTTCCCATGCTAGTAGATCCAACAAATTAGCAATGATCATTCGGTTCCATCAAATATGTATTGTATATAGATACATGACTAAACCAACCCTTCATTTCAACAATGATATTCAATCTTTTAGAAACCTTTGAATCCTTCAATTACCATCACCCACCGGATTGTGTCCTTCAAAATTACAACAGCGCATTCTCCTTTAATTTCCGTATAAATTCCCAACCTCATCAGCTCTATATTCTTCATCCAGTTTCATCCATTTCCATCCATTATCCATGATCATCATTTCGAAATCATCATCCTGTCACAAAATCAATTCAGTCAGTTTCACCAACCAACCTTGAGCACTTGAAGCCATCTTCTCCCCATCATTTCCACTACACACAGTTTCTCACTCAGCCTTTCCACACCTTCCTATTTACCCCAACTTCCGTGTAACATCATTTATTTCATATTTAAAAGAATCCCACCCGATGAATCAATCATTTTCCCTCCTCTCCCACTCTTTATCCCAAAAGCCCCCCCCCCGCCGAATCCCTTGAAACAATCGCCAATCCAAACCCCATTCAACTTGCGCAAACTCAACCCCAAACTACCACAACAATGGACAAGCAGCAACAACCATACCACATGGCCATCCTCATCATCATCATCCTCTTTTGAAACATTCAATAAAAGCCTTCTTCTTCTTTCTTACCGTCTCCAGTCAGCCCAACCACATTGTGGCTCTTGTTCCTCCAAACTCACCTGCGTAATATACCTCTAATTGCCTCTCTCACATGATCCCTCGCGATTCGCACAGGTAATTTTACACACTCCACAACCCCATCCTCCACGTTTATACAATATACATTTTTTACCTCTCTTTTTCAAACCACTACCTTGTTCCCAAGCAAGCCTTTTCTTCCACAATCTTATGTCTCTCATTACACTCCGTTCGTGTACTATCCGTATATCCAGTCAGCATCGCCTTCTTCAACCTCTTTTCACGCCGCCAACTTGAGCGAAACCAACATCAAACATTCAACATACCATCAACTCCATCACGAAATGACTCGACCGAATCCCTTCCTCCATATAAATACACACACACACCTGTCTTTATCATATCTTCCGTGCCTTTTAATAATACCTTTGTTCATTCTTCTGGATATATATACAAAAGCTTCTTCTTCTTCCTCAGCGTCTCTGTCTTTTTTAAAGAATCGCTCTCACCAATTACCAAACAATCACAACAACATTCCACCCCCATTCTCTTTTAGCAAAGTCGCTCTGTCTACAACTCTGTCACACACCAACAAATCTCCTCCCGTTGTTGCCCTCCAAACAATCATTAAAGACATCCTCGTCTCCAGTCGGTAGTTTTATAGGCAAATGTTATAAAATCTCAAAAATTTAACCCTTCGCCAAATAAATCTCATACCCATAATAAAATCTCGCCATAACTTTTGTGCACAATTTTATTACGTGACCCGTCCACAGATCCTAGCAAACGCTGCTTCACTCTTCACTGATAAGCTCATATATATGTACTATTCCTCCAAAACTATAACATCAACTTTTACTCGTTACCGAACAATCCTCGCCATTTTCCCACACACAACCCAAAAACTTTTCTCTACTACACCAAACCTTTTTTGTTCTTCCTCTCCCCGTCCTTCCCATATAAACCAAAGACGGACCAAACTATATATAGTTATACTAACAATGTTAATCTACATCCACACAAACACATGTCCACAAATAGTACCCACCCGGCAACTCAAATTCGCAATCTAGCAGTAAATACCTGCTCTTCTTAATTGCTCCGCTTTTAGCCCATCCTCTCCCGTGTTTCTTTATTTTTACAACTCACTACCCCCCTCCCGTCCCAGCTATATTTCTGCTAACAAACAGCAAACGACCTTCACTTCTCCTAAAATTGCTAGCCAAATAGCCATAGTACAAAACCAAACATATTTGCACATGTCTTTACATCAATCAAACACATTTTGTCGTCTCTGTCTTGTCTCTCTCGTCCGTCTTCAATACAAACACGGACAAGGCCAAGGAGTACAAATTCACCACCACATTTTCGCAATCTTCTTCCTCCCTAAACTCTTTCACTAGACGCTTTCCCACTTTCTGCTTGCTATTATTATTGCATTTCAAAAACTACATTTCCACATCTTCTTGTCGATCACCTTGTATGCATACACATCCCCGCCAAAATGTCCATTCCACTCCTTCTCATTCGAGCCCGCCGTTACATAACATTTTCGCTTTCAGCGCTTTTTGCCAAGAGCGCTGAAAAATTTCGCAATAAATATATCTTGCTCCTATTTCGGCACATGGCTAGTACAGTATTTACAATGCCACAGCCCACCACCGGGCATCGATCCCACAATCCTTTCCCATTCATCAAACAACACTTGCCAAAAAATCTATTGTTTACATTAGTCCAACATTTGCCATTTTTCACACGAAGCTTCCCATCAAGATCCCACTCCCTCCCGAAACCAACTTCTACATAATGCCCAGCCAAACTTTTTCAACTTACGGTTACTTCTATTGGGCCAATGGTTTCCGGCACCACCGCCGCTGCTACTAGAATTTTGGATGATGGCTGTCACGCTCATCATAGGCTTATCCTTCTTCATTTTTTTACTAGCGTACAAGCCACTTTTTACGTCATCATCATGTACTAGAACAATATTCCGGTTATTTCCCAGTCCTCCTGATGAAGATTTCATCTTCCAAAAATTCCAGCAACCTTCCACACTTGTAGCATTTGGCGCTATTCACCAAAACGTACAATTTTCATTTCACTTCAGGTCAGCGAGGAGGGTGATGTCACAATTTTTATAATCAGATGATTCGCACTCCTTTATCACCTTTATCAGGTGTGTAAACAATGACGCACAGCACCTCAGCTTCGCTACCAACGTTTCTTCATTCTCACATTCACATTGTTCATTCAACTTTTCAACGTCTTCTACTAGGAATATAATAGCAAAAACCCGCCCGACACATACACAAGAACCCGTTCAACTCCCCAAACTCCAGTCACTGATCTCCATGACCTTAAATACAACAGGCTCCATCAACAACAAAAACACCTTTACAAAATGTCACCTGTTCACATTCTTCTCAATTATAATCAATCAACTTTTCCAGGTATTCAATCTCACAAAACACAGGAACAACAACACCTGTTCGCTTTCATTCAGAATCTTGATGGGTTCCTAGGCAAGTTGTGTTTCGCACCAAAATAAAAATGCAGAGTCCACACTTTTGGTCCACCTCAAAAACGTGAATCTGACCGACTGTGAGTACATGGAGTGGCTCTTGCACCTTTTTCCTAGCAGCAGCGCTGACTGACTGACTGCCTCCTCTCTCAAGTACGCTTGGCTGCGCTGCTGCCCCAGCCAAAGAAGAAGAAGCGCTTTTGCCGCCCAGTTAACAACACGCGACCTACAACAACAAGGATGAAGCAGTAGTAGTAGCGCAACTTCAGCTTTGACTCTCCTCGACAAACTCATTCACCTTCAACCGGCCAACTTGAATGCGAAGCAACATTACCTTTGCCAATTTGCGAATATTACGAGACTCCACTCGCAATTCCTCCTCTTTCTGGCTAGCCTAGTCGTAACCTTGACGACTTGGCATGGTGTCATTGAATCTATGTCTTCCGTGTCTTCAATCACGACAAACAATGCCTTCTCCATACGTAATTCGACTGCATGAAACTGAAACTATACTTTACGTAGTAACAGCATAACCAAACCAAGCAAATGCAGTATCAAATTCCAAGATGCATTCTTCTGCAAGGTAGGAATTCATGGGCCTGATGGCAGTAGTAGTAATAAATGCAGCTGTGTCCTATTATGTCGTATTTACATTCCTCAATTTCTAGCACGCAATCCCCTCGTATATATATAACCCTCGCTCCTTCGTGGTATTAACAAAGCAAACTTTTCCATCCGTCGAGAACTGAAAGTGAACGAACGAACCAACAACATGGCCACAAGCCACAATGACAAATGACCACACATTGCCCAATTCTCAAGGCCACAAGGCCAATATTCGCTAGCCTGCTAGTTGTAGAGCTTTTAGAAGAGCTACGGCACTCTAGCACGCTTTTCGTAAACAACGACTCCTATGCTAGCTAAAGCTGCAGACGCTATGATAGTACGAAACGAAAATAGCTTTCTCTGCTAATCACAACACCTTCTAGATGATAAAGCCTCTGAAAAATAAATTATTACCGAAACCTCTCAGTCAGAATATTTTCAAATATTTCTCAATTGAAACATATGACAAAGGCAGGTCTCAGTCAGTCAACTGCAAAAAGTCTAGAGACCCAAACTTCAAAATCAACTACAGAATGTATCGACAGCTCATAACAATTCCAACTTTCCCCATAAGGAAAAGTTTAAAGCGCCTGCCCTGCCTCTGAATACGAATAAACGCATGTAATGCTACCTACGGGTAAACATTATTTTGCGCAATCTAATTCTGTCTATTCCCCCCAGTAAAATTCACACTGACCTCTGTTGTTTCCGAAGCGATCCATCCCGAAGTCTGCCGTCGAAATCGTGTGACTGTTATTGTATCCAAAACTAGTACCTGCAAAGTTTGGCTCGTACTCGGGGCTACGGCTTTGCCGGCGACTATTTCCATCCGGAATACCGTGGCTGTTGTAATAGTACGCCATGAGACTATGCCTTTTTCAACAATTTTTCAACTTAGGTCCTCTACTTTTGAAAGCACTGGACACAAAACACACGTCACCACAGCTTTGCGGCTCATCTTCTAATGGATAACAACATTAAATAGTGTTACATGTAGTTAAGTCGACGGTCAACAAATATTAAACTCGGTAACTAAATCAACTAAAAACAACTCGGTCGGCTTTTCTAAAAGCACCCCTGGGTACACCTTCCCCACGCGTGCTCCAAAACTTACAACAGTACACAAACAGCGTCTCTTTACTTACTCTAACTCAACCCTAAGCCCAGCCAGCAAGAGTAACGCAGGTCCAATAAGTCACCCACTATAACAAATGAACAATATATAATGATAATTTACGCACCAGATGGTCTCATACGTTATCACATTAATTGTTTCTCTCTGGTCTTGATAAAAAACAATTAGCGTACCTGGTCTGCTACCACATGCTTCATCTTACCACATTGATAGTGACTTTTCCTACCAACACACAAAGCCTTCTACAACTTTCGAAGAAATGTAGTTACAAGCAAGAGAGGTTTCTCTAGTATTTGACAGTCTATTACAATACTTGGACTTGATCTTGATCGGTGATAACCGGCTTTGAGCTTCTTATTTCCATTTGATATTGCTATAACCAGCTTAAGTTTTGCGAAGGCTAACTGAAATTCAAAAGAATCCAGCATTATACCAACTACAAAATATTACCATCAGCTTACTTGTGTATCAGAAACTTGTAATCGCTGCAATAGAATCCAATCTCTTCTTCGTCGTACGCACCCGGTAAACTCTCAGTCGTCCAGAGTCCAGTTGATATCAACAACACAGGATCACTATCAGAATATTAATGTTCAACTCCCCCAACCGTTGTGTGTACTGGTTCTAAGACGTACTCGGGATTTGTGGCTGCTTTTCACAGTTATTTAAAGCTGCTTCAACAATCAGTATGGTTGAGCCTCGATAAACTTGTGATGATCCTGTTCCCGATGACCCATTCAACAAGTACAACAGTCAACACAACTTGTCCTTTGGAATCCGTCTCTTGTGAAATTGACCTCTAAACACCAACAAGGTCATATCGGCTCCGATGAAAAGCTTCTTAGTGATTGATTGATACCAATTTCTTCTTGTTCGTTCAGCAACAGCAGTCCGACAATGTCTCTCTCTCTTTACCGTCTGAAATTACAAAAGATTACGTGAACATTTGTTTTCAAGATTGAACCACAATCAGAAATATATTGAACGACAACATTTCCGGCGCCGAACAAGAAGATCCGGCTCGTCGGCTGTCACGACATTCAATCTCCTTCTTTACCTTTTGCTTAATGATTGTTTTGGTTCGCTTGACGACGACGAGAGAAGGCTTTCTGCCTCAGCACAAGTTTTGATGACGATTCTCCACGAATGCACCACACGCGAATGAATCCGTCCTACGAAGTTTGATTCCTTTTAAAGCTTTAACAGTTGAAATTAATTAATTAAAGCTAAAATTCAATGTATCTGATCCGAATTCCATTCAGAATTTCTCTGAAATTTCAGGTCTTGTTTACGGCCATGCACGTCAGTCAGTTATACACACTGTTTAAACGGGTCAATGGCTCAACTCCAATACTCCAAACCAGCTCTTGATATAGGCTTCGTGCATACGTAATGTGAGGGACATCTCATGTTTTTGCCGTATGTACTATAAGGAAGTGCGATGGGGGCTCTGAGTCCATTCGCTAAAGGCTGGTGACGTTCGCAGCCAGCAAAAACAACATGTATTGAACAAAGTTGGCGCGAAAAAATCCTACGTTTGAATTGTCGGGAGTTTTTAATATTTTGACACAATCCACATGTTTGTTTTCATTCTCTAGCTCGATTCATTCGCTGATCGTCTGATCGTGTGATGCATGTTCCTTAGAAATGATTTGATCTGATTAAGATAAGATTTAATATTAAAGCCGTTTATTGAAACTTCGTGGGAAAACCAAATCCGGATATGAAGTCCAGCGATAGCTGATTCGAATGTTTGCGGTGGCCTACGCCCTTTTAGAATTTGTAAGTAAATTTGGACTTGCGGGCGGATAATTAATTTGGGACTGAAAGTTGAAACTGATTCTGTTCATTTGTCATTTTCCAACAGCTAGTCACAATGGGAGCGTCAATAAAACTTCGAAGATTGGGTGTCTACTTTTGTGCCATCTTCTTTGGGTTCTTCATCCTGGACCTGTTGGGGGTTTTTCGATTCATGAAAGAACGGGATTACGAGACGGAGTTCTCATGGCCGCTGGACGTACCTAATTTCAGAGACTTGGTGCTTAGATACAGGTACATTCTTCAAAGTCTGCAGCAGTTTTGATATTGGACTAGTTTCCATGGTTTCCATGGATTAGAACCATGTTTGATTGTTTCATGGTTATACAGCCTAGGAGAGAAGATTGAATACAACCCAGTAAATACGTTATACAAGGACTTGAAGTTCATAAACCAACCAATGAGCAGATGCGACGAGGACCTTAGACTGTTGGTCCTCATCAAATCAGCGCCTAGTCACTTTGAACAGAGGGACGTCATCAGGAAAACCTGGGGGTTTGAGCGCCGCTTTTCGGATGTTGCTATCAAAGTTGTTTTTCTGCTTGGGCAGCTAAAACGGAACGGGGAATCTCAGTTGGGCGACGACCTGCAAGTTGTTGAGGACCGGATATTAGCCGAAATCTCCAGCCATCATGATATTCTCAGAGCTGACTTTCTTGATACCTATTACAACAATACTTATAAGCTTATGATGGGAATGCGATGGGCAGTGGAAGAGTGCAACAAGTCGCGGTTCGTCTTCTTTGTGGATGACGACATGTATGTGTCAATGAAGAATCTCTTGATGTACCTGCGACATCCAACAGGATACCCAGAGTACTGGAAAGGTGTCGAATCTCAAAAGAAAGACGCAGGTGGGATCAGTAATCATGTGAAGGGTTCACGAACGACCAAGATGTTACCTGATTACAATATCGATCTGGACCCTAGTATAAGATTGTATACCGGATATGTGTTCTTCGTGAAGCCAATAAGGAGCAGACTCTGTAAGTTTGAAATGTGGTTGATGATAGTTTGAAAGCATTTCGGGAGAATGAGCTAATTTTTGCCATATGATTCCAGCTCCAAACCGTAAATGGTACCTTGAATTGGATGAGTATCCATTTAATTATTATCCACCGTATGTGCCGGCTGGAACGATAGTCATGTCTCGTGCAGCTATGACTGATATCTACTACGCTTCACTGTTTACTCAAGATTTTCGGTTTGACGATGTCTTCGTTGGATTCTGTGCAAAGAAGATGGGAATCGAACCTTACCATTCGGATTATTACAAGTTCTGGATGACTGCTAGTGATGATCCGTACCATCCCGACCATAAGTACGTGATTACTGCCCATGGATATAGCAGTTCCAAAGATCTCGCTAATTTTTGGACCGTCCAGAAGCAGCTAGGACACGCATAATCAGTTATCGGTTCAATGCCGATGCCAAAGTAATAGAGTTGTTTAGTTTTGTTTGCTGCGCTACTTGTTTTATCCTTCTTTTGTGCATTTATATACTCTTTGATAGTGATTTCTTGATTCAACTACTGTTAGGCTAAAGCTTTTGATGAGTGGGTGGGTGGAACGTTGTAGTTATGAAATCTCGCTGGTGATCCGTGAAGCTCACTCATGCAACCTGGGATTGTCTCCTTTTTGGATGTGTGATTATGATACATACGTTACGAGCATTTAATGTTAACTGAAAACGATTTTAATAGTCTGAATTTGAGTTGGTGATTTATGATGAAGCATTGTTATGCGATCGCCACACCCGTGTAGTATAAATGTCTTTGAGATTATGCAGATCGGTCGTTCGAACTTGGAATTTTGTTAATGAGAGTTCGAAAGAATTCCGTCGTTGTTTTTAACTATATTGTTATCAAATTATTTGCATATGTAAATCACGCCCAACGAATAAACGTTGAGTGAATTTCTATTCTATTATGAACGAATCCAAACTGAATGGTACTTTTGCGAATTCAACAACTTGGAACTTTATTTATCGACTTTGAAACAAACTATACATTCAACGCAGTTCATAAAATAAAATGTATTTCTAATGAAGAAAAGTGGCTTTTACTTTTCACAAACTTTCAAAGTCTTTCTTTAACGAACAACTAAATCTACAGCTTTTACAAGGAATGCTTATTGCCTTTCTATAGATTACAACAATTCCACAAAGTCACGATAACGCTCGATGTACCGAGTCTACACAATGATAAGTCCAAAGGTCATACAGTATTCAACTAAATACATACTACATTAAATTGTACATTTGTCGCATACAATCATAGTTGTCGTTCGTCATATTCGTCAAAGAGAATCAGAAACTATACACTATACATCAATAACAAGAATTTAACGAGCAACACGAATCCAAAATTCATTATAGTTTTAAAATATTTGCATAATGAAACTTTTGCTCACGTTTTATGAGCTTGGCAGTAGGAGTGGAATGTATCTTCATCCAGTGACCATTGAAGCCTCTTTGCGCAGGGGAAGTGCGCCGCCTCACGGCATCCACGAACAATACATCCGATTGTAGCTCCTGTATTTTGGCAAACAGTACATTTCGTCCGGCTAGCATCGTAGACAGCTTGGTCCAGGCCACGAATGGAACAGCCAATCGGTATGACTCCTCCAGCCCACAAGGCGCAATCTATAAAAAACAAGAATGTTAAACTTCAAGTACTGTCTCCTACTGTTACTACTATAATCATCGATGGAAGTGAAGCTCACCTTCATGGAACCAAGTTTCTCGTTTATCCTTCAACTTGGCTTGGCGCGCATACTCCAAAATGCTGGATTTCCGGTTTCGAGCAGATTGGGTGATCCCTTCGGTGACATCTTCCAACTTGTCTTGATCCACATTCGTGTAATAAGGTCCAAACAGGTCGCCGAGTCTTTGAGTTTGTGTTGGCATCCCACAGAAAACACAAACCCAGGGCACTGTCGGATCGTAAATTTCCGGTGGTCGCTTCTGTATAAGGAAAGCAGATACATATCATGTAGAATCATGCTCAATATACCTTCCCTTGTTATCAATTCATCCTCATCAGTTTATGAAATTTCAAAGACAATTACATTCTTAATGTTGGTGAGAGGTGTGCTGATGTCTTCTTCGTCACTTCCACGGAAGAACTTGACCAATCCATCCACAACCCTCAAACTGGGCCCTGGCTGCTTTTCTGCATTCTTTCCCTTCTTGCCCTTCGATTTCTTTTTTTCAGCAGATTTGTTATCCCCTTCACCATTTTCTTCTCTAGCATTTGCACCGGTCTGATTGTCGAATGACTTCCCAGATTTTGTACGAAACTTTTTGACTGATATTGTCGGTTTTGCGATTGGTGCTGCAAGTGAGGGTATGAATGTTATTTTTCCTTCGACTTCATCAGTCGAGTCTCGCTTTCGTTTTTTGACGTCACCATTAACACTACTTAAAGCTGTGGATGAAGATTTTGTTTGATCTGGATCTCCTAGCCCTGAACCTGAATCTTTCACAATTTCACCTTCCAACGATGATGTTGCTTCGGACTTGTGCTTCGACGCCTTTTTCTTCGCTTTTGGCTTCATCTCCGAAATTTCTATTGCTTTTGCAACCAAGCTTTCCAGTGGTGCTGTCGTAGACGGTTTCTCGTCCAAACTGGAAGCGCTGCAATAGTCTGGATCTACTATAACAGAATCTTCACCTTCCTGTTGGCCGCCGGTTTCTAGTTTCTTTGCTTTTGGAGTGGAAGGAGGGTAGTTGCTTCGGGGTTGATGTTCAAACTGGTAGTAAAACTCCAAGGGTGGCAGAGGTTTGTCGAATGCACGTGAGACCTCCATGATTGTGTCCAACTCACGAGCTTCAGCTTGCTCTCTTTCAAGCCCATACAGTCGTTTACGGGGTTTGTGAGGAGCGTCGTCGTCAAGCCCAGATTCGTCTGACGACCGCCTGCCACCATCAGTAGAACTTGCAAGTAAGCTTAAAGCTGACGTTTCCAGTTTCGATATTGACGAGCTTTTCACATCTCCCTCAACGCTGTTCTGTAAAGATTGTTTACGAGGTCTGCCTCGCTTCTTCGGAACCGGAGCGTTTGCAGTCGTCCCTGGCGGCGTCTTGCTGCCAGTAATTTGCTTTTGGTTTGGATCCATTTTAGCTTTCTTTGACTTGGTAATTTCAGAGGAATCCTGCTCCTTGAGTTTGGTTTTAGACGCTTGCTTCGAAATTGCAGCTGAAGAAACTTCTTTTTCAAGCTGATTTTGTTCCTTCTTTTTGGTTGGGGATTTCTTTTTACCAGATAGCTTCAGATCGACAGTCGGAAGTTCAATGTCAGAACCTTTCTCAACAGTTAACGAAGTGTCTGAAGGTTCGCTAGATCCCAAAGTTTTAGAAGAATCAGAGATCAGGCTTACTTCTTCAACAGCTACACTGGGCTTCTTTTTTGGGGGACGTCCTTTCTTGCGAGGCTGTTGGACTTCTGTAGAAGCATGGTCTTTAGCACTCGTTGTGATTGGTGTTGATGATTCCGCTTTTGCCTTCTTGGAGCCCTTTCCTTTCGATTTGACTCCTTGCTGGGCTTCGAGCGGTGAAGAAAGAGTATTTACTAGCGCGATTTCTGTCGGTTTTGCTATGGGTGAGGCTGATTGCCTTTTGCCTTTTTTGCTGCTCTTTACGTCCGTAAGCGGAGTGGAATGCGTCACGGTGTCCACAGGAACAGCTGTCCGAAATTCTGAAGTCGCAGAAACATCCACAGAATCAACAGGCTTGATTTTGGGTTTCCTTCCTCTTTTACCGGGTACCTTCGATTGTGGTTTCGCAGTAATTGGCGTTTCTATGGAGATCACGAGCAAGTCTTCTAACGAAGTATTGTTTGTCACGTTTTTAGGTGCGATGATTTCGGGTTTGACAGCCTCATTAGCTTCTGATTTCTTCTTTCTGCCGCGTTTGCCTTTAACTTTCTCGCCATCCCCAACAGCGCCAGTTGCTTCCTTCTTAACAGAAATCTTTGACTTTGGAGTAGTTTGGTTTGGCGTTGTTACCACAGTACTTTCTTCCTTGATTTTCTTCTTGTGTGACCTTTTAGGAACCCCTGGTTTAGCCTCTGCCGATTTCTTTCGTCCTCTCTTCTTTGGGGTGGGGGTGGATGCAGAAGGAGTAGCAGGTATTCCGCTGAGATCTTTCTTGACTTCTGTTTTAGTTACTTCCAACGGAGGAGGAGATAGTACATCTTCGAGGCTCATGTAAGAAATTGGCTCTCCGGCAGTCTGGTACACCAGAGCAGTAGGCTCAAACCTAGTCTTTTCTGGAACTGTAGCTTGAACAACCAAAGGTGAGCCAGAAACAACCTCCGGAATGTGCAAAACTGGAAAATCCATCATTTCTTCTTCTTGACTGGAACAGACAGCGGAGGAGCCGTAAAACGATGTTACAGGTTGTTCCAGCATGCTCGAAGGTGCTGAGACTTCTGGAGTTTTTGCACTAGTTGAGAGTGGCTGCTTGGGTTTCGATGCCGATCCAATAACCGGATAACTAACTGTTGCATTTGATGTTGTTTGCAGAACTTCAGACTTTGACTTTGGCGGGCGACCACGTTTACGAGGAATGGGAGGTTTTGTTTCATGTGCTTCTTTTGATTTACTGCCTTCTTCGGCTTGTTCTTGTTCAAGGACACTCTTGGGTTTGCGTCCACGCTTTTTTGCTGGTGGCTTGTCGTTGGAACCCTTAATCGCTGGCTCCTGGTTCGCCGTAGCACTTTTCTTGGTAGCTGATTGCTTCGGCGGTGATTTCCCTCTTCCTTTACCACCTTTGCTACTTTCCGATGTTTCGTTACGACTCTTTTCCGGTGATCCTTTTCCAGTCTTCAAATCCAGCAACGCGAAAGCTATTTCTTCTTCGAAATTATTAGTTTTGCTGTCAGCCGTTTCAGACTTTTTCTTTCTTCCTCGCTTGCCAGGAGTCTTTTTCTCCGGTTCTAGAGAGCTGACCCCAATTTTACCCTTCTGTTTCCCTTTTGACGGTGTCTCAGGAGCCGGAACGGAACTACTAGGCTTCCTGCCTCTTCTCTTGGGCGTTCCTGTAGCAGTGGGTGTCGGAGTTGCTTGAGCTGGAGATCTACTTCGGCGCAACACTCTTCTCGGGGTGGCTTCGTCATCACTCTGCTCGTCATCATTTTCTTCGGTGAGATCAATTTCCTCCAATTGTTTGCTTTTTCTCGAATTTCGACTTCGAACCGGCACTTCGACGGTCTTCTGAGCTATAGCTTTTGTAGCTCTCTCCTTGCTTTTCTTCTTTGAACGCTTAGCAGGCGGCTCATCATCGTCTTCAACAGCATCACTTTCAGCGGCACTCGCACTGGGTTTGTCATGCTGCTCTTGCATCATTTTCTTCATATTGCCTTTTGTCCTCGCCTGTCCCATATTCTGAAAAACAAAAAAAATATTCAAACATCCTATAGATCACCATCAATAATGATACTACACAACTACTCACCTGCAGCCTCACAGGCATCATTCCACCTTGTGCTTCCTTCGAACTACTAGTGCTGACCGTCGCACTAACGTCACTCCTAGGGCTCGCTCCAGGCCTCATAGGGCTATTTTCTGTCGGCGACTGCTGGCCAGTTAAAACACCGTCAACACCCGTACCAGTCACTTTCGCGATGTCCTCCTTCGTCTGCGGCATTCTTGGCTGCGGCTGTTGTGACCCAGCAACCTTCTGGAGCTCAGGATTTATACCCGGACTAGCACTACTCGCTCGAACTACATTTGACTGTTGGTGTTGCGTCTGGGGTTGTTGATCATTTTGTGTCACAAATCGTGACAAATTCATCAAAGCGTGTTGTGACTGTACAGGTGCTGGTGCCTGTGGCCCTCCAAGGTGCTGATGCATTTGTTGTGGTTGCTGTTGACTTGGCCTATCGTAGGCTTGATGACTAATACTTTGATGGGGTTGCTGTTGTTGCTGAACACTATGTTGTGGTGGTGGCACCACTTGCTGCTGATGGTGACTGGGCAGTGGTGGAGGCTTTCCAGGAGGGCTCGAAGGCCCGAATGGTACCGTGGTCGCCATCGTTTGATGTCCATAATGTCCCGGATGATGAGGTTGCTGTTGTCCAACCGGTACTTGCTGTTGCATTTGATGTTGCATCGTGTTCCTCGTTTGCCCTGGAGGAACATAACCCTGATGTTGAGGTTGCTGATGGTGTCCGTACGCCATCGGTTGATGTTGCTGCTGCTGGTAATATCCACCCGCTGCCGCCGTCTGATGCATATGATGAGGCGAATTCCATTGGGCTGCTGGAGGTGCCTGCTGCTGAGCATAAGGCTGCTGAACTGGAACTTGTGGTGGCACAGCTGCAGCCTGTTGTTGCATACCATAGTACCCGGGATAATAGCCTTGGTTATAGTTGTAGTAGCCCATTTGGGGATTATGTTGCTGCTGCGGCTGCTGCATGTGATGGCCATGAGCCATGGTATGACTTCCGCCATGCAGCATCGGACTCTGAGCCGGAGGTGGCGGCGAAGCCGCCGGCACCGGCATCTGATGTGTTGTTGGGCAGTACCTCGGGGACCCTCCCAGACTATCGTTTGATGACATTCTGCTAGTTCTCTTCTCTGAAAACCAAAAAATCATTAACGAGCCGCATATTTCATTGTTATCATTTGGTTACACATCCACTTGATTAAATTTTAAAGCAACTTACCTTAATCAGTCAAAATCATTTTCACAAGTTTTTAAATTTCGCTTCAGAACACTAAAATATTGCTTCGTCTCGTGAATACAGTACAATCGTCTTCGTTCCACCGTTTTCCATCCGCCCAATCACTTCAAGAGCGCAGCATTGACGTAATACAGTAAACACCACACAGGAAATTCAGCACTTGGCTTGTCTCTTCACACTATTTGTTGTTGTCAACTGTAAAAAATGTGTAACTTTAAATAATGGTAAATATTGTGTAATAATTTTGACAACAAACGACTCTTCGGCAAACTCACATTCTTGAACACGAGCCGCTTTTCTTGATATAGCTTCCCCTTGTAAAACGCAAGTGCAAGTGTGAATCTAGCGACTCTAGCCGTCGGTCCGTCAGCTCTAAAATCAAGTACATGCGCTCCTGGCTCTAGCACGCTGTATCTAACGCTTTCCCAGTGCAAACTTTGCAAAAATATTCTCGCTAGAAATCTAAAACCAAGCTATACGAAGAATATCACACACACGTCCGCACCACGACTTGGGCGCCACAATAATAAAGTCAAGGCGGTTTCGCCGATGCTGTATAAACACACAGCACGGGAAAGCTTCTTCCCTCGGAAAATATAGAAGATCATCTCCCAAAGACAAGACCATCCGTATGTATCTTGCATGCAATCAAATGAAGAAATACTTGTTGTGGTGTCGACAAGATCCAATGCATGCGCATAGCAAATGAATGCATTCTACCACAATAGCACTTGTCCATTTCAGATCCAGAGAACCAAAACATTGTGTGTATCAACCCGCCTGTGGTATTCAAGTCCAGTTGTTAAGAAGTAAATGCCTTCAAGTCTGATTATTTCCGCCGAAGCAACTTGATGGGGCTTGGACTTCGCCAAGGATATCTACGTGATATTGTAACGAAATGATTTATGTAATGACCCGAGTTGGAAACAAATATTTTTATGCCTCTTGTTGGCTCTGATTGCAACCTTAAATAAATTATGCACCTTAAACTATCAATTAACAACACCGGTAAAACTATCATCAAAGCACCAACTGGGATATGTAAGAGAGAGAGAAATCACTTGTAGACTGAATCCAGGGTCAGTCCGGCAAAAACTAGAGCTGCGCCAGCCCATTGAGCTTGTGACAAGACATTTCCAAAAAGGAACACACTAGCCAAGACGGTAAAGAATTTTCGGGTTGTCGTCACGATGGAGCAGGGAAGAGGTCCGAAATCGGTGACCATGATGAAGATGAAAAATTGGCCCAGGGCTGAAGCGATGCTGAAGATAAGAATGTTGGGGACAACTGCGGGGTTTCTGGCGACAAAGGCAATAAAGGTGAAGAGTTCGTGGGTCATCAGAAGAGCTGTGAAACGGAAGACATTAGCAACTGACTTTGATCGACATAGTTCTCGTCATTCAGTATACTGTATTTCCAACACTTACCAACAAGTGTGTAGCCGATGGACCATAAATTCATATTCTTCATCAAGATTCCAGAATTTGGCTTTACTGGTCCACTTCGCATCCGCTCTTGAACTGCTCCTGTTAGTCCGTCCATGGCAAGAGACATGATCTAAAATTGATCCCATTTGATTATCCAGTTCTCAAACAAAACTTGAAAAAGCCTCCAATGGTAAAACTTACCAGCAGCAATTCGCCGACACCAAGACCACTACCTTCAGCACTAGCAACGGCCTTGCTAGCTTTGTTAGGGTTGTACATGAACATGCTGACTCCGACAACAATCAACAACACAAACAGATATTTTCTTAGAGCATAAGATCTTCCTCCCACTAATACACCGAGGATCATCACAGGGATCGGTTTGCACGATTTGGCTACTACCTACAGATTAAAGAAAGAAAGAATATAATATGGAATGGTAACAACCTGATCCCAGTTTCACCTCATTTACTCACCTGAGTAGGATACGCTACCCACTGTAAGCTCATGTTCGAAGTTACCATGGCCAGCAGATACGTCAACGCACACGTTGCATATAATGTAGCTTTGATTTGCGGCTGGGGCTTCGACGAATCGTAGGATGGCAGTGGGTTTATTTTCAACACTAAACACAAAATTACAAACATGAGATCCATGCTTCTTATCAAAAGTTTTCTCTATTGATGTACTTCATTCATTACGAAGAAGTATTAACTCAACTCACCAACAAGACTGTACAGGTAATTAACGATACATTGGCTGAACACTAGGGACAAAGTGTACGTAAACTTTTCGCCATCTTCATATTTTCCTTTGGTTCTGCAAAAATGTCATTATAAAATTAGCTCTCATGTTGTCAGTTTTCAACATTCCAGCTGACACTTCAATTTCATGCTGGAACTTACATTGTCTCTTGCAAAATTCCGTAATAAAAGTAGCACGCGAATATGCCAAAGGCAACGCCGAAAAACTTCATATTCTTATTCATCTCGACTCCCCACTTCGAACTTCTGTTTCTCTTCAGAACACAATTTGGTGGGATTCAAAGCTGCAGAGCACTGCTCTGAAGATGACAGTTTTCTCCAACAGGTAGTACCTGGAATTGAAAATACAGATTTTAAGTTATGTCATCATAGTACGTACTTGTACTTCATCCAACAATTAGCAAGAATATTTTTTGATCGTGTTCTAATGTACTTCGTACTTACCAGCCTACAAGTTCATCTCAAATGCTCCTAAAATTTAACAGCTGCTTCGAAATTACGGATCACCGGTAGCACATACTGACGATACACAACTTTTACGAAATGTCAGCAGAACTGTCTATTGCAAAAGCGGCTCATTCAAATACTACAATCAAACGTGGCTTTATCTTCTGAATCTAGAACATAGAAGCTTGATTGTCCTCACTATATAAATCAATATTACTCTAAAGTACTTTGAGTTGGTTGCACTCACTAGCAAACATGTGCAAATATTCTGCCAGCTGATCCGTCATTCTCACCGTTGACCGTATGGCTTGATGGAATGAACATCAGCATTGCTCGGTACCATCAAGTTGGGCATGTTCTGAAAAACTCGATGGCTCATAAAAACCGAACAAACGTTGTCAAAAACCAAGTCAAGCTTTCATCTACCGAAGGAACAACGTTAACTTAACTGTTAATTATCAAAAATATATGCATACACATGCAATTTCCCGATCTCGTTAGTTCACGTTTATTAACCGGCATGCGGCAATTTCATAAAAATACATCTCGCAGCCACAAGAGAGGACGAATTCTCCACACACGATAGTTAGAAAAGTTTAAGTCCGACAACACAGTCTATAACACTTAAAATGACCAGTACGGCGATAGGACTCCATCAGAAACACCGAGTACAGTAAGTAATGCTTCCTGTAATCTTACAATCGGATAGAGAACCGTTGAGAATTGGCACCATACTTGACAATTTGTTACAACGAGTAAATATATGTCACAGTACAATTTCTACACATTTCGTCATAAAGTACATCAAAATCTACTACAATCACACAATTAGTCTTAAATAAATTCAGGGAAATACTGATAACACTCTCGTACTTTCAACACACTAAAATCAAGTCTAACAATCAATCAAAAGTCATACAATACTAATTACGCCACTAAAATCACCACCATACACCCAAAAACTGGAGGACCGGGCTATCGGCTAAGGTACAGAACGACACTACAATACAACTGACGATTCAAACGTTGCATGGTACAAATACAAATGAAATAAATTCGCCTTATCTCGAATCTTCTTCGAGAGATCATAAACTGTATGTAAAGCTACGTAATCTTTGGCACGGATCCATTGCTCTGAACTGGACATCGGTTAGTTATCACCCCAATAAAGATTATTCTCAATGAGATCAAATGTTGTGGAACAGCTCAGGACTGACACGGAGCCTCCACAGGCTTAGAGGTTTCTTTAGCGAATGAGTTGTTTGCACTTCTAGACCGCCGACTAAAAGAAGATAGTTGGGAGTTGTGACTACTTGAACTTCGTCAGACAGCTGCTGCTCTTCAGTTTGTGCTTTGGAAGAAGAGATGCCGTTGCCATGTTTCGAAATACCTTCGGAACCTAAAGTAACCATTTGCGTCCATCAAGTTAACAGTTGAAGGTATAGAAATATCATCACAGCATGTCTTCAGCTTTTGAACTTACCATTTTCATGCTGCTTGAAGCAAGTCATTTCGATTTCTTGAGACAAGTTATTTTTCTTGACGTAGTTCGGGTTATCGAAACCGTCCGGAGTGGCATTATCGACGAACATTTTGCTATTCCTGCTCTGATCTTCTGTAAGCGTTTCCATGCTCATGTAGTCCGACGTGGAATTAGGCATGTTGTAGTCTGCGAATCGCACAGTTGACGCTGACTTTCTAACGTTGGTTTTAGCCGCACCGCACTGAGTGAATGTCACAGATTCAGATCGTTTCGTCGTGGACAGTATTCCCTGCAGCTGCTTGATCTGTACTTCATTAATTTCAATGAGCTGCTCTTCATCTATCTTGGAAAGCCCACTTTCTCCCTCCGCATCCTCAGAGGAGCTGGGCGAACTTAGCGTCATTGGTGAAATTGAATTGCTCAGTCCTGCAACATCAGTAGAATCTGACATTTAACAGATATAAAACAAATACATATCTTCAAGAAACCACAAGCAATTAGGCTATTCACAATGATGAGACGACCACCACCAACAAACAGCAAAACAATGACTACGTGCCGTAAAAGACAAGAAAGTGAAAGGGGTACTAACCACATTCATCCACAATGGCAGAATCTAAAGCCTGGTAATTACCTAGTCGGTGGTTATTTAAACGATTACTAAAATCTCGAATAATGTTAATATTTTTAAGCGGGTTTTGTCCTGGGTTCGGCAAAATCGATCCGTTGTTAGTTGTACTATAGCTAATGCCGAATGACCCAGTTCCTGAACAAATATTCACCAACTCGTCGTCCCACCAGTACTTGTTCTCGTTCTCGACCGAATTTGTAGGAGAAAATCCCTGACTAGAAGACTGACCCCCATCGCCCATCTGCTTATGTGCCGCTGCAATTCCATTCCGCCATCGTCGCTTCGGTACCGTCCGGACTACTGCTGGTAGCATTACACAAGCTGGAAACACGCGTGGAGATGGCCGACAGCCATGGAATGCCAATCGATGGAATGTTTCGCTTCCTAAAACAATCAAATTATGGTAAACATGCTCTATTATCCAATCGAAAAAAGAATATTTACTCCACATAGTTGTAATTCCACTCACCGAAACTGAACCTCCACATTTCATCCAAAAATTTGCCATCCCGTTCCCCACCCATCAGTATCATATTCCCCAATCCCGCACAGGCCACATGCCCTCGCAAAGGCCCAGGCCCATGTTTCACCTTGACGAACAACCATTTCCGGTCCGCCAGACTATACTTCCAGCAGTCGGAGCGTTCTTCCAAATTCCGCATTCCACCGTACACGTACAAATGGTCATTGTACTCCACCATGCTATGGTTATGTCTTTCAGACGGAGCTGGCGAAGTGGACCAGTAGAATCTGCTTGGCAATGGCTTGTAGAACAGATGCCAGGACTCAGTTTCTGCAAAATTCTCCCATAAATTAAACCACTCTTCTTGATATCCGCCTCATGGATATCAAACAACATAACTGCAACATACCGAAATGAAAAGCCCATAGATCCCCCAAAGATCCTTTCAAATCTCTATATCCACCGTAAATGAACATGTAATTATTGTAGACACATGCAGCATGACCTCTTCGGCCAACTGGAGTCAGGCCTTTACCACCTAACTTATTGTTCTTATTGCATTCCAGGTCATTCGAGCTCCATTTTCTCCATGCTTGAGTCTGTCAAAGAACGAAAATCAGTTCATATCCGTCAAGTATCAGTATCGACTTAACTCCAACTCCAAACGACCCGAAATTTACCTTGATATTGTACATCCACAAAGGCGTAGCATGATCGTCTGTAACTCCAATCTCGCCACCAAAAACATACAGCTTTTTATTATGATGGACTATTGTATGCTCCTGGAGTGCTGGAGGCCACTCTGAATCCGCACATCCAATTTTCAAATTCGTCCATTCTCCAGCTCCTGCATTCAAAACAATCAGTCAGTAACTGTCAACATTCATCCCGTAACCAGTTCAACTCAATCGTTTGATACTCACGTAAATCAAGTTTCCAAAAATCTTTGAGCGGATACGTGCCACTTTTGCCACCGTATAAATACAACGATTGTCCATCAAAAGTAACTGCGTGTTTCGACCTTCCAACTGGTGCAACTGTCTTGTCATCGGCATTATCAAGAACCACGTTTGACCACATTATATTAATACCTAACCAACGTTGATCTCTAGATTACTATTCACAGGCCTGCAATTCCACGTTATGAGTATGAGTGAGTCACTTCCATTTATCGACTGGCAGTCAAACCAACTTCAAACTAACGTATTTCATATTTAAAGCTTCAGCTCAGTCACCTCTATTTCCTGACATATATACTTTATCAAAAGATTTGAAAATACACATAAAAATTGATCGCATTGTGCAAAAACTCACTAAAATTAATTGAAAGTTTACAAAAGTCACACCTTTACAAAAATGTAAACAAAGTCAATCAATGTTTGTTGTTGCTCTCCTCAAGAATTCAATTTTCCTCTCGACTGGCGCCAATGCACAAATGCGTCTCAATGGTTTTTCTATGCCTGTTCTCAATGTCTCAACCTCAACGCACATAAACACACACATTTTCACGTACGCTTTCTCCGAAACGTCAAATACGAATGCCGGGCTTTCTCCCCTAACCAAAAGCCCCAAGTCTGTTGGGAAGCTTTCTTCATGTTTGAAATCAAGATACCCGGATCGATATTAAAATACACACAGCTTGTAAAAGCAAGGAAGATCATGCGCTTTCACCCTATGCATTTTACAAAAGGCAATCAGAATAAGAATAGGGTGCGAACCCTCGAAAAGAAAAGCTTTCTTCGGCTCTTCACAGCATTATATTTACAGAATCCCTCAGACTCCCACAGGCAAACTTTTCTCATAATCCGTCATCAGGCTTCCTTGCACCATAGTAAACTCATGTCTTCAGCAGAATCTTAAATACTCTGCCTTTACGGTCCCGGTTCCTGTTTCCGACTTGGAGCCCAAGAACGAAAGCATAAGTTCTTCGATCACCACATAAGGTTTGTAACGTTTTTCGGCTGTCATAAAGCCATAAAGCTTGACGAGTCGGGCTCTGTCCCCTGCCAAAATGCCGGCATTATGATACGGTTTTGTGCCTAGCGCTAGAGATAGAGATTAGAGCTGAAAATGGTCCAAATTTTGTCCCACCAAACCAAACCAGACCATTGTTCGCTAGACCACGGAAAACCAAACCATGGCAAACCATGATAACGTCTAGGTTCACGGGACCAAACCAGACCAAACCACAATATATATTTTCTCATTCGGACCACGAGACCATGGTCAGACCATGGTTAAC
>JAQGBJ010000401.1:0-43000 GCA_034698345.1 Sphaeridia pumilis | reverse complement strand
GGAAATGATGACGACCCACCAGTACCTGCACCACACCGACACCACCATGCATCACTTTAATGTTTGATCAATCCGCTATACGCAACACTCAAAACTTGATCACACTCCACCGCACGAAGCTCAACACTTTCTAACCGACTCAACCTCCAAACCACCTTCTTTTCCCAACAAATATTTCTCTTCTTCTTCTTTCCCTCTCCTCAGTCAGCACCAACTCCACTGCACATGCCATATCGCCCTCATCATCTCCTCAGCTCAACCTTTATCAAAACATTCCAACATAGTATCACCTTATGCTTTCACCATTTTTCCTTTTCGATTAAACACGAATTGTCACCAGCAGCCCCCAAACCTACCAAGACCTGCAATGACAGTACGGCTCCAAACGACTCGTCATTTCCAACCAACTCTGCATCTGAATTTACTCCAAGTACCTCCAACCCAATTATCACTGAACAAATTGTAAAACTACCTGAAACTACACTACTTGCTTCCTACCAACTTTGATTGCTTGCGTGTCAGTTGTACCAGTTACAAAAAACACTTTTATCTTCCTTCGTTAGCAAACAAACTCTTATCCTTGCCATACTATATACTCAGTCAGCAAAAAAAGATTCTGCTTACTAACCTTTACTAAACCACTCGACCACCGTATAAATCACACGATACAAAAATATAACTGATCAGCTATCCAAAAAACCCCATGTGTATTTACACAAACAACCCCAGTCCACCAAGCACATTCAGCTTTAAAAAACGTCCTTTGATCATCTAAAATTGTCGACTTGTTCCTTCTTCTCGTTTATTTTCCCCACGTGTAACTCTCCTTCTCTCTCTCTCTTCAATACCAATTCAGAGAATATCACTTTTACCTGAAGCTCAAACTTCTTTTATCTGATATTCCCTCGTCTCTCGATCCAGCTTTCAACCCGCACTTTTATAATGTTCCTCCGAGCCCAACTTTTCTACAGCAAATGCCTTCCTTGATAGCCCGTTCTAAGTCATAAAATCAAAAGAATTCTTCATAGCTATCATGTAATGGAAGAAGCTGTCAAATAATAGCTTGTGTGAAATTAGCGCTGTCATTTCTTAATGGCACCATTTTCCTCCAACTTTCCTTCATTCACCTTCTATCCCTCCACTTTCACCATAATCTCTCTCGACAAAATTCATTACCGACATTCAGCTACTTAAATTACCCGTTTGCTCCTTCCCACTCTTCAGAGAGCCACAAAAAGCAGCACAAAAGAACACGTCAAACCAAATCTTGATTCCACCACTTCAACACCAAACAACTCTTCTTCTTCACCTTTTCCTAATGACTGACTGACTGCTCAGCTCACATCGTTAACTCAACAAAGTCCAGCTGCTCCTAACCTTAAAAAACAAAACTGTCTGTAAGCAATATTATCATCAGGCTGACTGATTTCCCTCTGTTATGGGAACCCTTTCAAGTTCTTGGTCCGAGTCAGAAACCTCTGTCAGTTTCGTACAGAGTAGTACACACCGAACCGTGTCAGCTTAAGAACTTCCTACTTGATGGGCTTCACAGCACAAATGCTGTCTTTGTCTTACATTTGACGGAGCTACTTATCGGAGAAAGCAACCGCCAACCATCAACTCTACTTGCCTCTGACTGAATAACGTATATTAACCATGTATTCCACCTTTCTCCTTTTCCCCAGAATTTTTACAGGTGCCAATCATGCATCCACCCACCGTAAAACAATTCCACCAAACAACCAAAACATCCTACAGCTTTCCTCCAAATCCCCCAACAACAAAAACAGACAGACAAGCAGACATGGTCCACGTTCACGCAATCCTCCCTCAACTTCTTCCCTTGTCAGCCACATTAAAAATTCAACAAGTACCAAGAGAGAAAGAGAGAGAGAGATAACGTTTAAAAATTACAAGACTCTTTCATATTTCATAGCCCGCCGTCCTTGTCACTGATAATACAAAATATCCCAGACAACAACTCCTCCACTTGCTATTATCTCCGCTTCAGCCACAAACATTTAAATCTATAATCAGCTAGACCAACTACATATCTTATATATTTTACCAATTCCATAAACTTTCAATGTCATCGTTCAGTCAGCCCCAAGTATTCATCACAATTTCTTGTTGCTCCCTCCTGTCTCTTTTAATGCTCCCAATAACAGGAACTACATAATTATTTACCAGCACCTTCTAATAACATTCCCAGCACGAATTGTACAAAAGCTACTTTCAATCTCCTTATCCAACAGCTTTTCAATTGCATTCAGCTGCTTGTTTTAGTTACAGCCTTTGTTAGTTACAGTAAACACAAATATTTTTCACTAGTCAACTCACACACATGTGCGTCTCCTCAGCAGCACGTCCGAAACATTCCTTCTTGGAAACAGCGTTCCACAAAGCGCCCCTAACATAATTAGCATCCTTTTCCCACTTGTATTGTTTCTTCCACCTCATTTTTGCAAAGAGCTCATTAGTATTCCCACCAACCTTCCATTCTTCTCCATTAACATACACACATACACTGCCAATTCTTTTTCGCATGCCGCATTCACTTGTTGGCTTTCACCTGCCAGCCAGTTCCAACCTCATCGCCCTATAGCGACAAAACCTTTTCCTTGCCACCACCATATGATCACTTCATCTTCTTCGTCTTCTTCTTTCTTTTGAGACGGAACAAGATAAAAGATTTTGGAGCCACACACACATCTTTTGCCTCCTCATGAACACTGATGAACAAAATATTAGCTCATAAACAAGAAAACCTCGCATCCATCATTCTTCACAAATGCTAAACAGACGTTATGTATTTGGCCATCAAACAAACACCGCATTTCTCTCATCATCATTCACCCATTATACATCACGTCTTCTCCTGTCGACTCTACCCATTCATATCCCACTAAAAACAGGCCTCATAATGTCTTCCTTACCGCTTTTCTTCATTTACACCAGAATATTGTATAATAATAACCATCTTTTCAAAAATCCGATTCATCCACCCGGCTCATCAACTCCCCTCTATGACCACAGCAAAAGACCATGCCCGTCTTTCCCAACTTCTCGATCCACGTGCTCCATTTTTTGTCTCGTACCACCAGCATCATTATGCCAGAAGCAGCTAAGCTTTCTTCGTCTTTCGGTCATGGAAACATCACGGGCTTTTCCGGACCATCCATATCTTCAGGCATATAAGGAGCAAAATCTCCATCCTAATCC
This sequence comes from Sphaeridia pumilis, assembly GCA_034698345.1. Classification (NCBI taxonomy): domain Eukaryota; kingdom Metazoa; phylum Arthropoda; class Collembola; order Symphypleona; family Sminthurididae; genus Sphaeridia; species Sphaeridia pumilis. The sequence goes on along the minus strand of JAQGBJ010000401.1, from coordinate 39,778 downwards.
ACCTGGCATATCCTCGAATATATAAACACGTATTTGTAATACCTGCGTCTGACAGAAATGTATATAATATATATATCTAGGAATAGAGTAAACCCGTCAATATAAAAGTCCCAATAAAGGGGTAACGGTCCTATGATACCGATACTTTTCTCCCCTAAAGCCTCTTCCATTAGGTTCACAAGCATTCTTACCACCGCTTTCCCTCAGTCAGTCAGTCCTGACTTTTCAGCCCAGCTTCCATTACCTTCTTCAGATTCCATATATACGGCTAATTCACAATGCAATTCTACTACTACTACCAAGTGCCTTTCTCCCCTTGCAGCCTGTTCAAACCTCGAATACAAAGTATACATGCATCCCTTACATGCGCAACTACCATACGACAGACAGGGCGCGCTCTTCAAGTTCGCCTCCTTCCTATATATCCAACATGTAACTTTCTCTCCGGTGCTTACGCCGGCGCCCACCCCGCACCAAGCGACCAGGGAGCGAGGAAACGAGCTCCATAGCCTTTCTCCTGCTTCATCATGATCGATTAGATTCCCTTTATATACAACGCCGCCACCTTCTCCTCGCCATCCAAGCCTTATGCTTTCCCCCTCTGAATCTTGTCTCTCTCTTCTTTTTCTTCTTCGCTTTCACTTTATAATAATAACGCTCTTTCTCTCAACCAATACCTCCCCTCACAATCAACTACTTTCACTCTGCCATCCCTCCGAAACTTTCACAATTTCCCCACTCGCCTTCTACTTCTCTTTCCTGCTCTTTCTCCCACACCCGTATATCGACTTTCAACGTACATACAAACGCAGCGTTCCGCCGTCCCAACGACTCTTCTCACACAATCCATCCAACAGTACACACACAACCTGCCAACCTCCTTCATCCACCTCTATTTAACTCGTGTTTTTTTACAAAATTAATCGTAATTCCTTGCCAATTTTTGTGCATACATCTACAATTTGAACACTATATTTCCGTCCAAGGAACCTCCAACGGAAACCCGCCAATTACAGCTCCATTCCCACTCAGTCACACCCCGTCCATATTGAACGCTCTTTCGCTGCTACTACACACACCGACAAAACCACTGTGAGAGGATGTGACATAGCAACAGTTAATCTGAGTTGCCAAATCTCACCAAAATCTCATCCCATTGTTTCCAAATCTTATTAACCACCAATACATACACCGAATATCCAGTTCCAGTGTCAATTTATATTCTTGTCCAGCTACACACGCTACCATTTCACTCGCCAGTCAGTCAGTACGTCTAGTGCACGCCTATTAATGTACATCTGGACTCATCCGCCGGACCACCGTCACCAACACCCAAAGAAGAAAGAACTTGGCTTGGATATTGTCCTGTCACAGCAGTACGGCTCTCATTGTTACTGATGTGTCGGGACAAATCTCTAGCTTTGGTCAATTCGCCGGAACCAACAAATTCTTGAAAATCCATATACGTAAGTAAGTGTACATTGTAGCATGTCTGACAATTTCACAATTTGTATGTGTGTGTCTCAATCAATAAGTCCCATTTCCTAGTTCAAAAAATTTGTATAATTACCCTTACTACCAGATTTTTTCAATTCCTCTTCTTGTTGTATACATACACACGCTTTCTTTACTAGCAATAAACATTTCTTTTTACCTTTCAATAACCCTTTCTTGCATGTACAAAAAGTGCTTTTGCACCTCATCCAAAGTTAGAGTATGTGTACACAACAAGAAAGCACCATTTAATTTCCTTATTTTCGCAACCCTTCCAACCCTAGCTAATTTTAAAGCTCAAGTCAATATTATCCTCTTACAGTCAGTTGTACAAACAGAAAGGAAAGCCGACTCTCTCAAGTGCGCAAACACACGAGCCAAAGCAGACAGACAACAAGTTTCTCCAACTCTCTTCTTCTCCTCCATCCAAACATATCAAAATGCATTGCTTTTTCTCCAAAGGCCTCGTCGCCGCCTTTCACCCCGCCGCCGCGGTTTTTCTGTCTCCCCAAACTTCCGCCATGTAGCCTTTACTCTAATTTAAAATTTAACCAACTTCTCTACCACCTTACAGTCAATTCAAGTCTTGCGACGCCGTCTGTTAACTCGATTCTCCAATTTATCACCCGTTTCCTTCCGTCTTGTCTCTCACTCACCCAGTCTCTCACGGCCTCTTGCGGACCTTGAACTCACGAATCGGGAACTCGGTTCAACTAGTAGTAGCGACAGCAGGTAATGAGCCAAGTCAGCACCCGTACCGTCAACTCCTTCAACGCCAAACGCATCAACCGCGACACTAATACATGTTTCCTAGACCAACTTCCAAATCACGCCCACTACAAAAACCAATCCGAATCATCCTCATCATCCGCACACTTGCCTCATGCATTAATCAATTTTTACTACATCGACTGCCAAATTGCTCCCGTCATGTCAAATATTTGCTCTGCGGCTACACAAGAATTTAGAGCCGTCGATATTTCTCGCCTTTTCCTTCTCTTGGCATCCAAAACTTTCTACCTTTTTCAAAAAAATATATGGTGAAAAAAATTCATCCACCAAAACCGGATATTTCAGGAGCTTCTACGGCAGAATATATAATGCAAACTTGCTCTCAGTCAGTCAGTATATATTCAGTAGATTTCATCTCCTCCTGGTAATCCACAAGTAAAACAAACACGGCACATCTTATATATAAGACGACCGAGCAAAAGTCGACGAAATGGCCAAAATTTCCTTCCTGCCTCCATGAATTAGCTCCAAGCGATAGCAAACACAAGAGCAGAAACGCCACCGGCCCTACAAGACTATCTCCTTATGCGCTTAAACACTTAACCAGCTGCCAGCCCAACATTATACACACCTTCTTATCCCATCAACTCAAATAACCGTCTTGAAATATTACACAATTCAACACAATTTCATCAAAATTCCACATGCACTACTTCCCCAAAGCCTCCCGTCAACTCTTTAATGTTTCGCACTAACTGCCGAGCTAAGCGATTCATATTCTCACTCATTACCATTAAGACAGGAATAAGCCTCTGTTTGCAAAATATGCCGGCTTCTTATTCTTCTTGGAACAAGAAAGAGCGCGTGCAAAATCTACTTGGATATATAATGTTTAAAACATATTGTACAACATTCGCAACCCTTGTGGCAATGCAAAAGGCAATGTACAAAATACTACAACAAGATATATAAATATACAAGAGACAACTCACAAACAACACCCGGACTCTAAATATTCCGCACGCTCACGGGAGGTTTGTGAAAAAACTGTGAAACGATCTTGTCTCTTTCACGTGAACATAATATGCAACCTCTACAATTTTTACCCCAACAAAAAGATTCTTCTTCTTCTTTTCAGTATTATATAAACCTTTTCTACATTTTAACAGTCTCACAGAGAAGAAGAAGAAGAAGAAGAAGGAGGAGCAGCAGCAGCAGATGCAACCAAAAACAAGAGCAACTCCGTCAAATGAAATTATACATAAACCTCGACAATATGTTTCTCGGCTTTAATTTTTATGACTCTCTTCTCCCCATTCAGCCTGTCAGTCGTACATAGAAAGAATCTTCCAACTTGCAAAAAACACAACAAAAGAATCCAAAAACTTTATCATCCAAATTGCAATACACAAACATATATATTCAGTCATGTCGCACGGCAACTTATCATTATGGCTTTCACGTTTCAAGAATCCTTCCTTCTTTCTTTCTTAACATCTCTCCCGCCTGCCTATATGATCCATGGACCGATTCAAACATTACAGTCCTTGCAACAGCAATCATGTTTTCTGCTTGAAATATTTTTCAAACTGTGCCAAAACTTTCTGTCACATCTGCAATCCTTCCATCCTCATCATCAGCATCATCTCGAACGCTCAACCTAAATGACAGCCTTCCCTGTCACGCATTACACATCCCACTAAACCGCAATAAACACCAACTCCATCTATATACTTACGTCCGATTTTACCCGAATCCCATTTATCCGAATTTTAAATATAAACAGCCTCATTCAGCCATTATCATCTCCATCATCCTTTCCCCTTCCACCTTAAAAACCTAAACAATGCATAACTATGTAGTTGCGAGAACTAAAATCCTAATCCTACTACTTCTCTCCAAGGCAAGTCAATCACGTCGCCGTCAATTTCCTTCCTGTCTACTCGTGTGTAAAAACTACAAAATCCATACTGCCATTTAGCCTCACAAACTTTGATCTGTAAACAAGGCACGGCATGAGCAACCCTGTACGTACGTAGATCCGTGTTGAATCAATTTAAACGCAATGCCACGTAATAACAATAAAACTTCCCTACCCAGAACAACCTACTCCTGCCAAGGTTGAACGTTGCGAATTTAAGCTTTATATTTATATATACGACGGACGTTACTAATTTGTAGTGTACATCAATCAACTGTGGAATTTTATCCTCTGAGACCGAGACTCGACCGGATCCCGCGTGTGGCGCGCACTTCTTTCTTCGTCCTACCACGACCATCTCGTCGCCATTTCCTCTGACAACAAACTAAATATATACACACATATATATTCTACTGCTCTCCCAATGTCTGTCTGCAAAAACGATGATCCAAATGCACATTCCACTACATTTTATTATTCAACAGCCAAATTGTGCATGTGTCTGCTTCCATTACTACACAGTCCTGAGAAACTTGTCTTAGTTTCTCGCACATTTGTCGTAACTATGCCCAAAAATATTACCGCATGTGAATGCCAAAACCTTCCACATTCATAATCGGATCAAACACATGAGAAGAAGAAGAAACGAAGGAACAAAAAACTACATTATACATACACACACTCGACTCCATTCACACTTTTACCCTTCTTTTCTACACCGATGAATCCTATACCATGTTCACCATGAATTTCACACTAGAGCAATTATATACGCCCAGCGAGTTGTCGGGTCTTCTTTACTTGCTCCACAGCTGTAGTACCACCACCACCACCTTCTAAAACATCAGCCAAAAACTCACACTACTACTCTGAAACTGATATCACTTAAATACTCTAAACAAAAACATGTGGTATCAATTCCGCTTTTTCTAATTTTATTTCCTGCCATTCTGGAACAACAAATCAAGACTAAATTTGCAAACCCGCTTCATCCGACCTTTACGCCTACATTTTTCAATAAATAACAAAAGAAAAGCCAACCCAGACTGTCAAATCGATACCTCGCCAATAAGGAAGCTTCAAAGACCTTTACACCCCTGTCATAATTCAACATCAATTTATATAGTCTTACGCCAGCTTACAGCTTAAGTCTCCCAACAAGTTAACCGATTCTTTCAATACACTCAGCTCAGTTCGCTCCTATAGTCTCTCTCACTAGCATACAAAATCCCCGTTAGTTTCTGCTCGCTTGCCCAAATTTTCATCTCAAGAAACTTCAACCAAGACTCGCCCATTGCGAATAAAATAGAGGCAAACCGGAAACACGCAAAGAGGAGCAGCAGAAAACAAAACAGCATGAGACTGTTCCACAGCCTATGCTCCATTAACGCTCATTCAATCACGGGGGGAACCTGGGGAGAAGCAGTTTGAAAAATATTCGCGCATTATCAAACTCGAGCAGATGTACACGAGGCAGGCATTCAGTGGCAGTGGCAAGCGAACAAACTTTTACCCATACTTTCTTGAACATTTCGTAAGACCGACAGACAGACAGACAGACAGATTACAGTCCTACAACCCGCCACTACCACAACAACTTTTCACCGCAGATCCATGTCCGAAGCCGGTCCTCTTCTTTCCGGGATTTCACAAGATTCTCCTGTCTACACGTTAAGAGCCGACTTAATACCCGGCCTTTAAATCATATAATCACGTCCATCCGTGCGTGCCCACTACACTCGATTCCTTCAATAAACTCCAGCATCGTCCAGCTTCCAATATCCAGGACCCCAATGCAAACATGTACCACCACAACAGCAACCGGCCTTCATAATTCTTCGTCTCTGTTTTTGGCATTTTCCGCAGCAAAGCAACTACAGACTCTAGTAGCCACCACAACTGACCACATCATGACAAATGAACTTCTTTCCATGTCAGCTCTCAATCCGAACCTAATTGAGAGAAAAATCCCGCTTTCTCCGCAGTCACAGCTGACCGCATCAACTTGACCGTCTACCAAAACCAACAACTACCTCTTCATTCCAGTCCAGCGATAACCAGGCATCGTAATCTGTCCACAATCCACCGAATCAATTTATATCAGCCACAATTTCTCTCCTTATTCCAACCCAAATATTTCAACAACTTTTTTTATTACACTTGTTTGCCCACGTACCATGCCCGGACAACCTCGCGGACAACAATAAATGTTGTTCCTTTTGTATATACACTTTCTCTCTGCCTTTCTTTATCCACCAAATGTTTCCGCTCCTCCAGTAATAACAACAACAGCGCTCCTTTCACCATTACAATATTTGCTGACATCCGGTTTTACTCTTTTCTTTTCTCCAGCCTTGTATATTTTGTCAACCTTTCAGATTCCCCTTCAGATGCTCTTACAAAAGTACTCCAGTTTGCGTATTTTCCCCCTACATTTCGCATATCATCATCTCGTTTACAAGATTGTTTGCCAAATGACATTGAGTTCTGCTCCAACTACTTCTTCAGCTCCTTAAATGGGAATCAACTCAAACAGACCTCATCACCTCATTCTACTTATTGAACCGTCCAACTGTAACGCCATCGCGACAACAACAAGTCCCAGTTTTAAAATCATTCAACATGTTCAAGGGCCATTGCTTCCATTCCATCTAAACTCGATTCAGATTCTACTGAATTCCTTGAATTACACTTCAAATCCTTCAAATTCCAAAAATCATACTAGTATATACAGTCCATTAAACCAAAAAATTCAGGCAACAACAAACATTGTTGTACATCTCACTAATATTGTATACCAAAACTTTCGAGCCCGAAACAACAATATCCCAACTCCTGCCATTGTACACCGAATACCAAAACCGCAAAAGCTAAAGGCATTCAGTCCTTTAACCAGAGCCAATTCCCAAGACGTTCCAATACGTCTTCCACGAAATTCTCGTCGATCCATCCCCGTTAACTACCTCTTCAGCACGACCACAATGAGCTTGCACATTTTCGATTGTGGGTAATTCACAAGACTCCTCCGTCGTCAACTAAAGCAGCGTCTTTAAATTCTCTTCCCTGACCGAAATCCACAACCTCGACAGCACACAGAGATTCGATCCGACTCTCTAATCCTACAGTGCAATTTATTATTTATATACTACGAAAAGAAATACATCCTTTGATGCAAGTTGAATAACAAATCATTTATAATTTCAATGCACACCTCTCCTTCACAAAGCATTATCAATTTATAATTCACATTAATTGCAACAACAACAACCTCCTCCTTCACCAATATAGATAAGCCACACAAATATTTGGCTGTCTTTTTTCAGCTCTGACGCTCCGTTCTGTTATCCGTCAATTTTATCAAGTCATTCTGAAAACTGCTTTCCAATCCAACCACAATTAAATGTTCCTCCTCCCTCCGTCCGACTGATTCACAATCCACATCATTCCAAATCCGTAACCCCATTTAGAACCTTTTTCTCTCATTATTATTGAATCCACTCCCCATTTGCCAGTCGCATTAAAAACAATCGTCAGACTTATTTAAAACCCCTATAACTCCCCTCCCCCCGCCTTAACGACATTCATCAAAATCCCATCAACTTGAGCAACTAACCAAGTAAACACTACTGCTCCACTGAACCAACGTCTGGAAATGCCGAAGAAGCCATTAGTCTTTGCCCATTAGGCCTTTTCCCTGATAACCGTATTAGCCACCAATTACCTCACGTACTAAATCTGTTCAAATCCCCACCATCCTTCCTACCTCTCCTCCTCCCGGCTTACCACAAAAAAGCACACGGCTTTTTCTCTTAATCGAATCTCTATTCTCTAGCTCGAATGAAAGAGCTCGCTAAACCTGATTAAGCGGCGGTCCTGGAATAGCAGACAGACACCTACACACACGCCTTCGCCAATGTCTTCCTCCAACAAAACAACAACAAAAACGTCAATAAAACTATACTGCTCCTCAGCAACACTTGATGATTTTGTACTCAACCAAAGGACATATACTACAGGTAGCATCAAGCCAATTCCGCTCAAACCGCACACCAGCAAAATACGGATCGTCATTACGTATTCTGAACAGGCAACTTCGGAACATGACTGCAAACAACGGATACAAGCGTACAGAGCAAACCCTTGAACCGTTGCAAAGCTGCATTGAATTGACAAGAATCTCCGTCTGTTCCCTTCACAAAATCTCAAAAGAGCATCATCAACTCATTTAAGTTGGCAACTTCCTTCCTCCATTTTACCTGTGTCTTGCTAAATAGCGACGAGGCAATAATTACCGCGCACGACCACCTCAAATCTCGCCTCTTCTTGCGCTCCTGTCGTCCCACAGACGCTTTTCTTGTAAACGTTTGCCATTTACAAGATGGAGACTACCATTACGAATTTGTAGCCATCTTTAGCTCCTCATCATGCTCCTTGTCTCGAGACGACGAGAAAGAAATGTACAAGATGGAAATCTTCGTGGTCCACCGTCTTTGAAGTTGGTCCGAGGCTCAAGTATAAGTGAATGCACTTGTACTACCTGCCTCATATTCAACATCCTGTGCACAAAAGCTGCTTACTGCGCTGTGACGGGCATTCCACACACCTGAATGCTTCTTGCACACAGGTAAAAAACACCACTCCGACCGAGTAATCAACCTCAAGGCTATGTATAGTTAGTTGAACCAAGTATCATTTTTTGCTACCGCATACATGTATCTCTCCTCAAACCATCACCGTTGTTGTCGTCGTCGTCGTCGACTCATATTCCTCTCTTGTCAGACACACTCGAAAGATACACTTTTAACACCGATGGACACATTCCTCAACCCCTTGCCAAACTGTATCAAACATCAAAACTACCCTCGGCCATCCAAGTATATACTTGCTTTTCGCCGAAACCTCAAAATAAACTCATCATGCATTCACACTCTTCAACCTTATATTATTTCCAAACAAGATATGTTGTTTTGCTTGTGCGAGAGAAATAAGATACCGTGAATACAATTGTCAACAACAACCAAACTTGATTCCCAAAAGAATAGGATTATACATAGTAGCCTTCAAAAATTTACTCAAATCGTGTCGCACGAAAACTACACTTTTTGTCACATTTAACAGATTAGCTGTCGTCATTACCACCGCCAACCAACCTCATTCCCAATCTCATCACTTCCTTCAGGTATTTTAATGCAATTTATTGTCATTCTTCTCCACGTTCAGGTACACATTAACACTACTATGTACCTCCATCTGTCAATCCACAATTTCTTTCCACAACTCCTCATCATGACCGACCTTAAAAATATATACTTTTGCAAACACAATGACTGGAGCCAATGTCATCAAATCCAAAATGCAATCTACGTCATCTCCTCTAATAACAACCTGAAATGCAATTCGCAAATTGTCAAGTCAACAACACAATATCCTTCAGGTGTGTCATTGCCAACTTTACCTCTCCTCACTGCATACCTACAAGAAATCCGCCAAAAATCCAACACCTGATTACACTTGATACTATACACTTTAAATCCACCAGCGGAAACTCATACAACAAGCTCACAGTCAGTCAGTCATACAGTCAAGTCAGTTTTGCTGACTCTGCACGGAATCCTCATTAAATCTGTCAGCTCTGCCCAAGAAAAACAAACGAGTGTTGAAATATAAGAAAGAGCAGCTAAAATTCCCAAGCTTTACTATCTAGCTTTTCGGGACGACATCAAGTCATGATTTATGAATTACTCGGCGGTAGTTTAACCACCTATCCCACTTCTACTACTACTTACTTTTATAGTACTTACTACTAGTTGTTGTCGTCCTACCACCCAGCCAAACTCATGTTACATCCCTGAACAAACAAAACTTTCATTTCCACTAATATCATACATCTAAATACACCTCCTTCATCCAGTAGTAGTAGAAGCCATACACAATTTTGCGGCACAGATGCTATCAATTAGCAAACGCTTAAATGCCTCGTTGCGGCTTCTCCCGTCTCAAAGCCACTCATGCACATGTCATTTGACCAATCCACGTCACGAACCTTCTTCAACCTTCTTAATTAAACAACACACCTTCGATTGTCGACATCCCATTCATCAGTTGCATTTCCTTCCGCTAATATCCTTTACGTCCACTTTTACCACGAGGAAGAAACTATGCCAATATTATAACCAACTTTCTGCCTTGAACAACCTTTTAAGGAATGAAAACACAAGAACCGCTCGGTCCCAAGTCGAACAGCCTCTGCCATTACACGCCACTTAATTATACGCCAAACTGTCTGAATAATTTACAACTTTTCCATACCTCCCACGCCATCATCAGCGGAGAAAGTGCAGCAATGCTATATGACGCCATCGGAAAAACCTTTCTTCTAATACCCACCTGCCGATATCCATTACCACACCGCCGCGCCTTACTATATACTTACAACTCCGACTCATGTCTTACAAATAGCAGAGCTGTCTCGTTTACAGCCTTTCCAGACCACAGTCCAGGTAAGTTACTACTACTTTTCCCTTGACGTTTATTGCTCTTCTGCTGTCAATTGCCGGGCTGTAGTCAAAGCCGAAACGACCTCGTCGATGGATTCCAGCCTTCACTTGGCATACAACAAATTACATTCATTCAAACTCACTTCCGCTGTCCACTACTATATTTTCCTGACCCTCAAAACACCTCTACTGTTTTTCCATTTAAATTCTTTCTTTCTCTTTTTTTTCATACTCGGAAAAATCCAACGCTTCCACCCTCTTTCTCCTCTCTACGCTGATAATATATTACAAAAACACACAAGCTTTGTCTAACCCTTTTTGCCCGGTTCAAAGTCTGCTCCTCGTCTCTAGCTCGCTCGCTCGCTTAAAGACTTGTCGTTAAGTGAACATGTCTGCTGACATTCTTTTGTGCCGAGAATTTTGGCAACGAAAACAATGCGAGTCCCAGTAGTCGGAATGCGCGGTGGAGCAATCAACAGAGTCATTTGACTAGTGTAAACGTCGCTTACCTGATAAACCAAGCTGTTGAGTGGATTCCCGAGCCGAAATTAACACTATTGTGCAATGTGAAGCGGATTCCTGATAACAAGTTTCACGATCAACAGATGAATTCCAGATTATCCTCTAGCCGCTTCTTCTAGTTTCTAGTCAAATCACGTCTCCCAGCAGCTACACGTTCTTCTTCGTCTTCTTCTTCTAAAACACGCTTCTTATGCCAAGCATAACTGGTAACTATCCAAACGCTTTCCCCTTTCCGCACTCACACAACAAGATGATCCGCAATTTTCGCAATTTATAGTAGCAGCAACCCAAGTAGAAAGTACAGTAGTCTTATATAGCTGGTCGTGGCGGCAGTAGTAGTTACAAATCCCGTCTTCTCTCACTTAATTCCAACGACACTTGCCTGCAACAAAACAAATCAATTCATCAGACCACTATTCAACAAGAAGACACACAAACAATCGATTCCGTCCCATCTCTCCTCATGATTATCTCTACTTTCTCAATAATGTTTCCCTATTTCAAAGGTTACACCGTTCCCCAAATGCCAACTCAACAAACAACCTTTCTCCCAGTGAAAGCCGCCAACTCGAGAATTTCACAGACCCCACGACGCAAAATATCTCATTTCTTGCTCGATAAATCATTTCAAAGCCTACCACATCTCACCTGCATGTGATTCACACTACCAAGAAATCAAACAAATCTTTTCTTCTATGTATACATGCATGCCTCGACTCTCAGGTGACTCCATTTTCGATGTATCGAAAGCATGTCAAGAAACGCGCTCGTTTCGCCTCTTCCGATAACACCGACTGATAACAAACCTATCGAGTTGCCACCAGAATGTCATTTAAATTACCTTGGTGGAAGAGGACAAACAAACTGGAATGATAATAGCGCAACTACTACTTCAGTCAATTCTTAACTACTTGTCAACACCTGGAAAAGTTCCGCTCCACGCAATGTAAAGCTTGAGCGTTAGCGATGATACTAGAGCGTGGCTCTCTAAAATTGGATAGAATCAAAAGCTATTTTTGATCAAGTGAGCAGCAGATCATCTGTAACACGGGCCGAGTGTCGTGATTAGCCAAAAAACGACGAGCTGGCATTATTTGTTTGCTGCTACAGCTACGGTAGAGCGGATACATAAATAATTGCTCTCCATCACGAATGCACAAACAAAAGCGCTGACAATCGGAGCAAATGAGTTTGTCAACCAAAATAATTACCACCCTCGAGAACACTAGTCGCTAGTTACTAGCGATTTCAAAGTGACATGCATATACGGATATGTAACACACACGACACTCTCATTATATAAAGTTGCATCAAAATCCCTGTTGCCAGAGATGAAAAACATGCCACCTTCCGACACGACCAACATGAAAAATTGACACTAACAAAACTGCTCCTAATACATCTTGTCTGTATGATGGGATTGTCAAAGTATATTACTCAAAGCACAGAGACTAATTAATTTCAACTAGCTTCCTTCCTTTCTTTCTCTTTGGTAATCGAGACGCTGGCAGCGATGTCAGCATTAAGTAAGACCGAAAGCCAGAGAAAAAAAGGCTGAGACCACCGGGCTTTAAAGGAGCGGCGGCTGTTGAATCTTATTTCGGTGACATTCATGAATTATTAATCCAATTTGACCATAGACGAGGTTAGCATTTTGTCAAGATGATGCCGGCGGTTGTTGCATTGCGAATAATTGAGACATTTTCCGGATTCACGCTCCAAAACTTTGTAGACGACAAGTATCATTGCTATCATTTGCTTTGTTGCCCATTGGGATCAATTACACTTTTGTGTACAAGTTGCTTCGGAGGACGTCAGGTCCCATAAGACCTTTTGCGAAACTTACTGGAACTGAAAGCTGATCGATATACACATATTTGGAACTTGTTCCTGTAACAAAAGCTCTACAGTCAGTCTGCTGGAGTGGATTCTCAATTCTCACTTTCCTACCTACCATTATTAAATTCTTTTGACAGCAATAAATACAAGAAGAAGACTCGGGCCTGTGGTAATTGAATACTTTGTTCAAAGGGCAAACAGCAACTTTCGCCATTCATTAACACCACATTAAAGACGGCTTATTACTCCTCCTGATTACTAATCTTGGCACACTTGTCGTCGGCATAATCATATCCCAAATTGCTGATAAAGCACAATCAAGCGAGCGCTTGCTTTTCACTGCGGCGGTACACAAAGTAGTAGTGAATTCCACAATCTTGAAGCACAAATCTGCCTCATGTTTACAATCTGCAAATATTTTGCATTCCCACCCTCACCCTCGCTTTTCACCACCCTTATTTTCACAAGCCTCATAATAAACAGTACTCGGCAAACAACAAAAGCCCGAAACCTCGAGGGAAAGGACGCAATTGAATTGAAAAACACTGTAAAATTATAATGCGTTTCTTGTTGTAGTTGAACGGAGAAGGATACGCGGGGAATGCACGGGAATCTTGATCCATAATTAATCTGGCGAAATTTCTCTTTCTTGTTCTTCTATCTAATGGAGAGGACGGGAAGAAAACTTTTGGAATATATACTTGTCTCCACAAACCTTGTAGTCGTTAAAAGGGTTTGAACCTATGTATCGAAGAATCGGAATTGACATTAATAAGTTATCGAGTACACAAAGCTCCGTTTATAAAATTCCTTGGAGAACCAACCAAGTCTTACCTTTTAAGCGTTTCGGAAGAATCCTTTGAGGAACAAGACACTTTTGTAGTTATTGATTATTAGCTCAGGTTGTAGTTGAATACTGACGCTGTAGTAATTGTGGTATAAGAGGTGAAGAAGAAGCTTGTTTGTTTGTTAAGGTAAATATGATATCGAACTGATGATGCCGAGAAAACTGATATATTTTGACAAGGAGCACTTGAAGGAGTGAGACTCGGCCAATTTTCTGAAGCCGGGGGTTCAAGATATAACGTTGACAATGAATCACAAATTAATTAATTAATTAAACCAAGCAAAGGTGTAAGTGGAGAATGTTATTGAGTTGAACGGATATTATTGAAAGTGTGCACACTGCCGTTTCTTCCGATTCAGTCTGAAGGTGCGAGTCGTCTTTGCGCTCTGTGTTATTCGTCGTCGTCCAAAGGTTTTGTTGTCCGAGTTGTGGTTGTGTGTGTATTTTATATGGACGTGGTGCGCTGCTCGTTGTATTACACACAAAATCACTCACACAAGAAACTGCTGCTGCTTGATGCTCCCGTTGAATGCTCGTTCTACGGTTTGTCGCCGTGTTTTCTATGGTCTTCCTTCCTCTCTCTCTCTTTCACTTCTTAATGCTAGTTAATGGCTCGCTCTTGTATCCGAGTCATAGAGTAACAGCGGCACAAGGTTCTCTCTCTCTCTCTCGCCTCCTCTCCTCACCACCAAAATTCTCCCCCGTACGTTAACATGCGTTTTGTTTTGTCATGTTCCTCTTGCTGACTGAGGAGCGCTCTCGATCCAAAGGACAAAAGGATCCTTTAATGCTCCTTTATGCTCGTACAATAACAATAACATTACAACGTTTACTCAAAAACCAGCGCTGAAGCGCAGCGCTCCTTGTGACCAACGAATGTTCAAGGCGCTTCTCTGTCGATAATGGTGAGTTGTGTTAATGATTTTTTGGTCGATTGAAAATTACAGTGTTGCGTGTTGTTGATTCAAGGCTACCTGCGGGATCATTCATGTCCATGGGACCCTTGAGGTCCTTTTTGTGGTGGCAACCAAGGAATCCTACCCTCTCCCGCGCTATCAGACTCGGGCCATTCAGAACAAGGATATTTTTCATCCTTATGTTGAACTGTTAAGGTACGTCTTCTTTTCATGTATTGCTTAGCAACATGGCCGATTGGATGATCTGAAAACATGTTTTTATAACAGGGTCCGCTGCAGATGCTCCTTTGAATCCTTTGTCCTTGTACCTACGGAAATAAAGGCCGCCGAGGGGCTCAGAAGCAAGACAAAAGTCTTGTAGTTCGGGATCAGTTTCTTCTGGTGGGTTCTGGGCTCGTCCGGATATGGATGAAAAGTGGCAGATGCATGTTGTTAGTCGGTCGGTCGGAACTGCTTCGATGGTATGATGTAGTTGCAGGGCTTCGTCTAAAGCTTGCGGCTCTGAAAGGAAGGAAGCAAGGACGAAAATAAATGGAGAATGTTCTTAATAAGTGAGACGATTAGGAACAGACATGGCGTTCTGAAGAAGACGGTTCCGTGCGGGAAACGACGAGGTTCCAATTGAAATTCAGTCGACCGTGGGTCTCGGATCATATTTCGGTCGGTGATAATGGGATGCATGTTCTTTGGTTCTTCTTGGATCGATTTTGCCTCAGTTGACGATTTCAAGAAGGTAGAGAAGCAGCGACAGATGGACGGCGAGTAAAGCAAGATGGAGCAAGTGCCGAGACGTAATGCAATTAGGTTTCGCAGGTGAATCGCACGTGAATTTTGGCTGACTTGGTTGGTTCGAGAGACAGGTAACAAGGAAATTGCATGGTTGAAATTGGGATGCAGACTTGGACCAGGTGGAAGAAGAAGAAGAAGCAGTAGTTATTGGAGCAGATAGACAGATGTGCCTTTTGGGAATTGGAAACAGTCAAGTTGCGATTGTTGCCTGATAACATTTGAAATTAATTTGAAGGCTAATTGTATCGTAGGAGCCAGAAGAAGAGACGAGCGAATCTGTAGGTGTAGATGATAAAAAAGCCGACGGGAGTTGAGGAATGAGTACAGTTCGAACGTGGTTGCAAAATTAAGCAAGTGTTTCTGAATGGCGAATATGGCGATGGTTCGAGAGGCGGATGACACTTTTTGAATAGGTTCGATTTATCGACGCTTACCTGTCGGCTGCCAACAATGGGACGTCCTGGCGGGTGGACATGTTGGTGACCATACATCGAAGGGATGAGAGTGGATGGGCCTGCGGGTGATTCAATTCGGGATTGCAAGAAAGTACGGTGGCGGTTGCTGTCAACGGAAGTGTAATCAGGTCAGAGGGAATGCGATGCCTTGAAAACGGGAGCCGCGCCTTTTTTGGATGCATTTTAAAGTGCATTCGTTGGAGGTTCGAGATTTAGGCCGGGTAAAAATCAAGTGCTTGAAGTTTGATAGATAAGTATAGAAATGGACAATGACACGTTGATTAACAACAATGATGTTTAAATTGAAAGCTATTTAGTTTCATGGGAATCGTAGAATATGGCAAAAGCGAAAGAAGTGATCCATATTTTCATTCCATGTGTGATTGATCCGGTCAGGACTTTGATTCTGATTCAAAAAATGAAGATACGGTAGAAAGGGGCAGATTTGAGATGAATGAAACGATTGAAGTGATTTTCTATGACTTTTTTGTATTCTCTATGACCGGATGGCTTGAGCGCGTAAATACGAATATGCCCACGACGCGTGGATGCCCATGCTAGATTCAAACCATGAAGGAAATCAAGCATGTGCTGCTCACTGCATGTTGATCCGCGTTGGCAACCACAGCACGCGGAAGCACGTGTTGGATAGTAAACAAGAAGATTTCAGAAATTCAACTCGATTTTGGTGCTGATTTGGTAGATTTTTTTAAGAAGTAAATTTTTTGAGAATAGCTAGAAACAATTTCATCAAATCCAGATGATTTTGGAATCAAGCACTCCCAAGATGGACACTGTTCAGTCGAAGATTCAAAGTTTGAAGCCAATAGATTTCTTGGGGTAAGTCAAACACTTATATTTTGCTAGTTTATCTGTTCTTGTATGAGTACAAATGATGATACCTCCAATCTGATAAAGATGACGAAATAATTTTTGGAATTCCTCGTTTCTGAAAGTATTCGTGAGATATTGGTTATCCATCCCGTTTGGGAAATGTTGAAGCCGGGTACTAATGAAGGACTGGTTTGTTTGCAGGCAAGAAAACCTTGGTGGGAAGGAATGTCTGGAATGCTTGAAGCAATTGTACGATCTAGTCAAGTCTGGGGAGAAAAATGTTGGTCTGGATTTTGGTTTGAAGCAGCAGCGTCTCAAGTCCAAGCTCCGGAAGAAGCGCAAGAAGGTTTCGATAACGGAAGCACCTTTGCCACAGTTGGTCACTCAGAACTTTGACTCTGAGCAAGTCTGGCAAGAATTGGAGCTGCAGAACAATTTCTTGTACGATGAGCTGGTTTCATCGGTGTCCACTCTTTCGGCTCTGAACCGACGGCTAGAGACAAGTGGTACGAATCAAGAGTCACGTGGTGGCGATAGCCTGGAAGAAGAGGACGATGGTGGCAGCGAAGGAAGTATGGAAGACGAGAAGTCTCGTGCTACAGGGCTACTTGATCAAGCCGACGAAGACAGTATGAATGAATCTGACTCGGACCTGGACGGGCAGAAGAAGTTGTCTACCTTTGAGAAACGGTCCAAGAACGCGGAGCAGTTGATTAAAGAACTGGAAGCTGATGCTCTACAACCTAAACCATGGCAGTTGTCTGGAGAAACTACAGCTGGAGCTAGGCCGGAAAATGCTTTACTTGAGGAGCATCTCATGTTTGACCACTTGATACGCCAAGGTAATTTTGAAACTGTATAATTTTATGTCAGTGGTTTGAAATGATGCTAATTTCCATCTTATCAAGATGATGAAATAATTTTTGGAATTCCTCGTTTCTGAAATTCAATTTCTGAATATTAACGACGAAAATTTAGCAGTTACCCTAATGTACCTTCATGATTTACAGCTCCTATGGTCACCGCTGAGACCACTTTGAAGTTAGAAGATATAATCAAGCAACGAATCAAAGACCAGGCTTGGGATGACGTGCAAAGAAAAGTGCGGCCTACAGAAGGCTATGCCGAATTCAAGAAGATGACCCCTATGAATGCCGAAAAAAGCAAGGAGAGTCTGGCAGAAATCTATGAAAAGGTTTGTTTGTTCAAAATTGTCTGTTTTGGTTTCGTTCCAGTGTCAATTGCAGTGAACTGATCGCGTCATTCTTGTTCAACAGGAAGCTTTAGCTAAACTCAAGCCTGCATCAGACGAGCCAACAGTACCTGAATATCAAATTGATATACAAAAACATCTTGATGATCTCTTCATGAAGTTGGACGCATTAAGCAACTTTCATTACACTCCAGTCAATGTAAGAAATAATCTCGAATTGCTGTCAAGTCGTTGAAGCTAAATTTTAATCTGTCTTATTGTTATTTTTAGGCATCTGCTGAAATTCGCGTGGTCAGCAATCTTCCATCTATTGCGATGGAAGAGGCCACTCCTGTTACGATGGCAGATGAGACTCTATTAGCCCCCACTGAAATTGAACGTAAGTTTTACCGCAATGGCTCATTTTGTGCGAAATGTTGTCAACAAAAATCTAAGTTGTCTTTTTATCACTTTAGCACAATTGGTTCGCTCACTGAAGTCCAAGGAAGAACTGGATGCTACTGACAAGAATAGAACGCGAAGGATGATCAAAAAGAAGCAGAAAATGAAGCGATTGGATAGAGTCGCCAAGGGCCTAGGAAGCGATAACATCAAAACCGCTGACAGTCTGAAGAAAAAGAAGAAGTCTAAAGACGGCGGCGAAGAATCTACGTCGCATGAAAACTCCAAGCAGTTGAAGTCTTCCCAAGCCTTCTTTGCAAAATTGCAAAGTCAAGTTCATACCCAAGTTAAAGCTAGTACTGCACACAAAGAGGCGAAGAAAAAGTTAAAAGCCTCGTCATTCAAGTTATGAGCTGTTATATCTGTAGAAGTTTTGAATGTCTTATTTTTAATTTTTATCGTGAATTGTTCAGAAGTTCGGAAACAATAATAGATTAAAATGTTTTGACTGTATCATGACCTCCATCAGTTTGACATAGACTGCAGTAGATTCTGACAAATCGACACCAGAAATCACACCTTGTGTGAAACAAAATGCATAGAATACAAATGAAAATTCTTGACAAAATACCGGTCACAACAACGCATCACGATAAATTCGACAGGTCAAATTTAGAATCCAGCATGTATCTGTGAAACGGTTGACGCCATTTCTCCATTTGCGTTGTTCCATAGCATAGAAGTTGGAACTCCACTTTGAAAAGATCAAATCGAATCATCGAAACTAGCGTCGCTCTATGTCTCTTTACGGCGGGAATCCATTCTGAACGCGGGAAAACAGCTCTGTTTTGTGTCGTGGCGAATCTGCTGCGGTTTTAGTTCGATTCTAATTTGTCACTGAAATTTTTTGGCATAAATTAGATTCAATAAGCTATATACTAATATTTAGTGTGACGGAATCAATCTGGTATACCTAGAGAGAGGCATAATGGTTGTTCAGACGGAAAACAATCTTCAGGCGAGACGAATAATAGCTAGGGAAAAGCAGTATGACATTCTAAAGGCATGTCTAGGAAGGGTAAGTTGGGTGCCACTTTGTTTTGATTTTTCAATCGGGTTCTTTACTGATCGAGAATTAACATGTTTTGCAGAGTTGTTTGCTTCCTTCTGGTATATTCTTATGGGGTCTGAACGGTTCGGGGAAGTCACATGTTCTGGAGACGGTTCTGAAAGATCTACAATTGAATCATGTTGCTCAAGTTAGCTCTAGGGAAATCGTTTGCGGTCTCAAGCCGTTTCTTCGAACTATCATTCGTCAGCTTTTTCCTGCCCAAGGTACTAGATTCACGTCATCCCCAAATAGTCATATTATCCTATATTATTTGGTCTAACTTGTGGTGGTCAATGTTCTTGCAGATGAACTGGAGTCTCTAAAATGCGACACGATTTTGGACCTTATCCAGGGAGTTCGAGGCACAGCTACTACAGCTGGGATCAAGTCAGAGCCTCTTGTAGTGGTAAGTGGTAAACATTACTGCAACTTAAGTAAAACACAATGGAACTGCTTTTAAAGTTACGCTAATCAACAATTTTCGGTTTGCGGTAGGTGATAGAAGAAACGGAATCTCTCCGATCGAGTCATTCCGAAATTTTAGAGATGCTGAGCCGACTTCAGGATTTGACGTACTTAAATGTATGCGTGGTATACATAAGCACGTTACCACTGAATTCTTACGCAACTATATTAGACATGAAACCTATGGTACAAGTTTACTTTCCTCAATATACCAAAGGTGAGTTTGAAGTGGAATCACATCACCCTGCGATTAGCTAAGCATTGTGAGACCAACTAACAAAACATTGCACTTGCAGAAGAAGTAGCTGAAATTATCCTTTCCGATGTGCCTCCAGCCTTCCATCCTGTTGCATACCAGCATCTAGTCAGTGTAACTCTGCAAGTGGTTTTCATGGCTTGTCGGGACCTGAGGAAACTACAGAGACTGGTGAGCTCAAACCGTGGAACAGTTTTTGAATGATAGCAAGAATTGTGTTAATAATATCGTGGTATCAATAGGCGATTCTGAACTATGAGGAATTCGTGAAGCCTATCAAACATAAACTTGACGGGGACTTTCCTATGAAGGAGATCAGAGAACTGTACAAAGCGATCCAGCCCAAGCTCACACAAGACTTTCGAACACTGAAGGCTAACATTATCCCATCAAATGCATCAGTAGTTGCGGCGAAAGAGCTACAGATACGAAATTTTCAAAGGTTTCCTGACTTGACCAAATATTTGCTCATAGCAGCATATCTTGCGTCAAATAATCCTCCATCTACTGACAAGAGGTAACTTAACAAAACTAATCATAATGAAAAAACTTTAACATAATAGAAAGGGACCGAAGTATTAAGTGTTGAAAGGCTAAGCTTTAATGTGCATGGTTGGCACTTTACAGATACTTTGTTAAATCTCATCAAGGCAAGAAACGAAGGAAAATGCAAGAAACTTTTGAACCTGATTCTTCAAGCGATGCTCAAGTCTTTTCTCAGATTCGGCTTTTAGCCATCTACTCGTACCTTACCGAAACTTTGGAAGAAAAGAGCCCTCTTTTATTGTCTCAGGTAGGACATTTGCATCGATTTCTCAGGCTATTTGCAGTTCATGATAGAAACGTTGGGTAAATGATGATTTGTTGCAGTTGGAGATGCTCTGTGACCTGGAACTCATCGAAAGAGTAGGCGGAGAAACTATAAATAATGGTCTACTGGACGAGCCAAAATATCGGTGCTCTGCTTCATATGACGTTATTTTGGATATTGCACGGTATGCCTACGTGAAAAAATGTTGGGTCTGATTCGATTGCTTACTGACAATTTTTTACTTTTTGCAGGTCGGTGGACATGGATTTGAAAGTATACGTACATTGTTAAGATTTAGAAGACATTGAAAAGTATTTATTCTGCTAGCAACAACGTTACAAGAAGGGCTACCACGTAAACGTTGATGCTATTGCCTAAAGCTCGATATAGCTGTTTGTTACTTAACTTGGGTGGAAATAGAAAATTGTCCGGATAGCACATTAGTCTCGCGATTTCTCTGGGTGTAAAATACCTGAACAGTTTAGTGGATTCCTCTGGGTTCCCGTTCCCAACAGTTTCCAAAGGTATATAAGACCCCGTTCCTTTCAAATACGTACCATACCCTTTTGTGAAACAATTAGTACTTATTGAGTTTTCATCAACCAGATCCATTGATTCGCCATATTTATCTACTAAACGTTGTGGTACAACATACTCCTTGAGATCAGCTGAATTTTCCAGTATGTCGCCTACTCTCCAACTTCTATTTGCACAATCTTCATTAAAATTTAACCATTTCATTTCTTCTCTTCGCATAACATTTTTGATAGACGAAATAGCCGGATCTTTTAAGTTTGGAAGATCACTATGAATAGTATCACTTTCTTCAAAAGACCAGGGTATCGCTGTCTTTTTCGCAATAAGGTAGTATCGAGGACGCTTATTTGGAATTCCAAAGTTTGTAGGACTTAAGAGGAATTCCTGGACATGCATCCCACATGCTGTCAGTGTTTCAATTACAGCTTCCCTGGCTTCTGACGTTTCGAACCCTTTGACATTCTCTAAGAGCAGGTATTTGAACTGCACGGCGGGTAGTAAACTCAGAACGTGGGCCAAGGACGAACTTCGATTATCGTCCATTCCTAATTTGTTGCCGCTCCTAGATGTACAAGGTAAAATATTTTAGTTATCTGGATAATACGACGGCATACCAGGTGTCATTACTTTATGTACCTGCAAAATGGCTGGCATGGAGGGCTCATGACAATAATGTCAATATTGAGCGAGTTAATGTCATCTGCAGTGAGGCCATTGATATTTCTTGCGTGTAATTTAGTGCCAGAGAAATTGTGTCTATAAATTTCCAGCACCGACGGATTGATTTCTAAGGCTTGCACGAGTTCGAAATTTACTCCAGATGCTACAACCGAAAACAATTAACGACAAACCGATATTAATCGATGCAAGTATCGAAGTATCAGCACTCAGCACATTTAACGGAATTCTCTGTGTAGCTTTAGCTTTACCTTTTAGGGCAAAATGCATTCCTCCGATCCCGGCGTATAGTTCTAGAACCCGGTACTTCGTTGCCATCTCTTAACGCTATTTTGACATCAAATATTATTCGTGTTTACAAACAAACTACCGGAGAAAGTATAGCACACTTGCAACTTCCACATGGCTTTCGAGTTTCGCGCGTTTGCAGATCATTCTAACTCTATGTCAATGTCGTTTTACCTGTTTAAAATGCTTTTAGATTTTGATTTCAGTTGTCGAACCAAAAGGTTTTTCCTCGGAATACATGTATGAATCTTCATCGTGTTCCACACCCCTTTGATCACTTAAGAAACGTATTTCACAAACTCTAAAGCAATGTACAACGAAATATGTCGCTTCGTTTCATAAAACTACAGAAATGACTTTATTCGACCGTCACCCACTGGTTGACTACACATACTGTCTATCCTAATTTTATGTCCAAAAATTCCCAATATTTCTTTTCACGCTCGTTGAAGAGGTCACTGCCTGTTTTCCTAGCAGTCAAATAAGCTTCATCAGGTGACAACTGCTCTGCAGCACTGGGATCAGTCGATTCTCCCGTCTCTGTGATTTTTCCATTTCTGAAAGTCAAAACAACAATCGGAAGAGCTCCTCAACTTTAATCCATATCTATCGAAGATAACGTACTTGAAGTCATTGACAATCTTGGGCTTGTAGGCCGCATTGAATAGATCCTGAGCTGTAAAAGGATCCTCGGTGATTAAAGGCGTACGATACGAGACGTATGGTTTTAGCTAGAGAATACAAACGGACCAAATGAATACTTTCAAACATGCAGTTCGTATGATAAAGTTTAGATCCTTACTTTACATCCCTCAAGGTTAGGTACCACCAACTGGGGAATCATTTCAGGGATGGTTACAAAATTTCGACCGTATTGGTATCCTATCGGGCGAACAGGGGCTGTGGGCGAATATGTCAATAAGAATCGGTCCCCGGAGTTATACTTCAAGCAGATCTATCAACTTACAGATTGGCATCAAGTCTGGATATTTTCCTTCATGTCGTTCCTTTTTGAACTGTCTAGTCCCTCTTTTGTTTCCTAGCGAGAATCTTCTAAAATTCTTTCCTTCAAGAGCCGCAGAAAGGGAAATTGTTCGGCATGAACATTGATTAAGACCTAAGAATACAGACAATAGGTTAAATTGTTTATTTCAGAATGATGAAGGTGATGATTGCTTTGTCAGAGCGTAAAATTACCTTTTGGATGAAGGTTCTTCAACAATGAGCTATTGAAGACACCAGACATTTTGCTGTAGTTCCTCTAAACTCTAGATCTTAGGAGACTAACACTAATTAATGCATTCAAGTGACAATGTGAGTGTCAAATAACTTCAAATCTGCCCTAAACAGCCGCTGGAAACATGCCACTCCAGCCAGATCCGATTTAGGTGTTTAAACAAGATCAAACAAACACGGTGAAACCTGGATCAATTGATATAGGATTCTGTTAAGTTTCATGTAGTCTATTTCGAACTATTTTCTTAATCGACCCGAAAACCGACAGATTCAACTTTCAGCAGAGTTCAGTTTCAGAAACACAAATAGTAAAATACTACAGTTTTTGCTTAAAATTTTAGCAAACCCAAAAATTCATGTGCACATGTTCAGGTCCGAATAGTCGGCATAGAGTTTTGATTTTAAGTCATAGAGTGAATGTTAACAGGAAGACGCAGTGGGAACATTTGAAAATCCTGCCAGTCATAGCACTCTTTTGTGCCTTTGGTTCACAACAACCGGCGTTTCAATTTGTACGGTCTTGTATTTTGTTGCGAATGTCAATCAAATTTTGAAAGAATTATTCGTGTTCACTTGGGACGGTTTGTTGATTGAATTTATTAGCTTCGGAAAAGGTAGGTTGAAAATCACCTAAACTTACTGTCTTTGAAGGTATTTTGAGTCATTAATATAGTTGCGGATAGATATACATGTATTAACAGACAACAGCCGAACCTTGAGTGCTAATTCGGTTCTTCTTAACCATTATTATAGTTGATTATTTTGTTCTTGATTCTACAGGTAGTACCCAAGATCCAGCAATGGCATCCGGAACTGAAAGATACAGTTTTTCTCTCACCACATTCAGGTAATAGCGCTCGCTATAATCTTCTGGTTAGCCTCACATTCAATGCAATGCAGGATTCAAACTCAAAATATTTATTGCAGCCCTTCTGGAAAGTTGGTTCAGATTGAATATGCGCTTGCAGCTGTTGCTTCGGGAGCTCCAACAATTGGAATCAAAGGTAACATTTTCGACAAAATGGAACATTACCAACCTTGACCTGAGATGTAAAAAGTCTATTATTTTCTGTTTTTTTTCTTTCGCAGCAACCAACGGAGTTGTCCTCGCCAGTGAGAAGAAACACAAATCCCTCCTGTATGATGGCACCAGTGTTTGGAAGATTGAATCTATAAACCCATACATTGGAATGTGCTACAGCGGTAAGGGTTGAACTGTTATTGGATTCAAGTACGATATGACTATCAAGCTTAATTCGGTTTGTTTTGGCTTTCAGGAATGGGTCCAGATTATCGGCTGTTGGTTAAGACGGCCCGCAAAGCAGCGCAAAGTTATCAACTGATGTATGGAGAACGCATTCCAACGGTTCAGCTGGTGCAGCGTGTCGCTGCCGTTATGCAAGAGTACACTCAATCGGGGTAGGTTTTGTATATGCAATTTTTCAAGATGAATATTCAAGACCTAATACTTTGATTATGTTTTAATAATTGCAGTGGTGTCCGTCCATTCGGTGTATCTTTGCTCATTTGCGGTTGGGATGATGATAAGCCTTACTTGCTGCAGTGCGACCCATCAGGAGCGTATTTCCCTTGGAAGGCAACCGCTATGGGAAAGAACTTCATCAGTGGAAAAACATTCTTGGAAAAGAGGTAATTGAATGCAATATTCGATGAAAGATAGATGAAATGGGCAGCTAGTTGATATTCTGTAATTTTTACCGCTCAGATACAAGGATGACATCGAGTTAGAGGATGCTATTCATACAGCTATCTTAGCTTTGAAGGAAAGTTTCGAGGGTCAGATGACGCCAGAAAATATTGAACTTGGAGTCGTCACCAAGGATGGGTTCCGAAGACTTAGCGTGAACGAAGTTCGAGACTATTTGGCTAATGTATTGTAAATCCTTTTCATTTCTATTGATGGCGGTTAACGTTTTGATGATGCTCTACGTTTAATAACATTTTCAATTTTCGTAAATAAATTGATGAATTCATGCTTCTTCAACAGCTATTTTTTGACTAGAAAACTCTGGAGAGAAGTACATTAAGGCATGGAAACATGTAACTATATACCGTAACTTATGCAGGAAAACAGTCTCACGGACACTAGTCCAACAACAAGACACGAACACCGTTCTAAAAGTTTCTATTGATGGCGTTGGCGACTGCAGCTGCGATCTCTTCGCCTGCATTTGCTGCTCCTCCAGCATGTTCCGTTAGCCATTCTTTCTTCTTAGCAATGCCACCCCGAGCTTCTGCGAAGGCCACGTCCAGGGAAGCAAAGAAGAAAATTATCGCTGAGATTGTTCCCAATCCGAGGATGGTCTGGAAGTTAAGAACATCAACAAACATTAGTGAATGAAGATTCGTTCGACACATTAATCTTCTTCAGCGATCAATCAAACAAGCGTACCTTTTCCAAGAAAGCGTACAGCGTTCTCAGTTTACCCATCAAGTCTTCATTGGCGGTGATGGTTGCTGTTTTGCTGATGGAACCAAAGGGAGTATCCACTCCCACCCCAGCCGATACTGATTTGCCAGATCCAAGTGCTACAGCATCAGGGACAACCGCCAGCGGAATTCCGGGCATGCCTGTTAAAGGTTGAACTCCGAAAAGCTGACCCATCAAACCTTCTAAGCCGCCCAGTCCTATTCCCGAAGAAGCAGAAGCTGTCGCCACTGGTACGGCCTCTACAATCGGCACAAGCCCGGAAGCAGATGTTGCAATGTCCTTGTTAGTATTGCTCATTCTGGCAAGAAGTTGTTGCAGCAATGCTTGAATTTCTTGATTGTTCGCATCGGTGGTGGCTTTAGTAAGATGCCCAGAGGCAGTTGACGTTGCCACTGCTGGCACATTCATCGGAGAAGGTGATGGAACCGAAGAAGCGAGCAATTGGCCAAGCAGCGATTGGATGTTCCCGCCGATGTCGATGTTTCCTCCAGACGGTCTGGGTCTTTCAAATGCTGGTAGCGCAGATGAAGGAACAGAAGCTTGTGGGAGTAACTTCTCAGCTGCAACAGGTAACTGAGGCGAAGTCAAGTTGGCCGAATTCGTAGACAGAAGCTGGAGAATTTGAGACATCATCTTGCTTTCATCCGCAGATCCATTAGAATTGGCTTCTCCGATCTTAGGACTCGACGTTACATTCTGAGCCACGCAAGGTTGTCCCAGGAAGGACATTCCACAAAGTAGAACCCAGATTAAAAGTTTGAACATGATGGACGCTGCAACGATCAAATATACTTTCAGTTAGAGTTGACTTCCACCGAATTCGTTCGTTTAACTTGCTTGTTCGGAAAATTTCAACTTACGTTAGTTGGCGATTCCAGGGAACTTGATTCACTGATAACTAAGTTGAACTCGCTATCTAATACAGAGTTGTAAAAGTAATCAGCACCAGTCTAGAACACTTTGACGACCGACAATGTAACCTGCAAGAAAGTCCCTCGCAAACTGCAACGTGATTTCTAGAGGTTGGTTCGGTCTACCGGACGGAAAGCATTGAACCAACAGTAGATTTTGATAGGCACGAAACTTTTTTGAATAAGTAGCAAATAAGGAACACATTGATTTATTGACTTTGAATGTTTCAGTCAGCAGAGTACTACTATAATGGGTATTGGCAAATTATGGTACAATCTCTCTGAAAATAGCACCCAACGTCTCTATAAAGTGACTATAACAATATGACTTGTAATCAAGATTCGATAGTGTAGCACAAGGTACATGGCTGCTTCTGCTAGTGAACTCATCTAGACATTTTGATATTGCCCTGAAGGTTCTGACATAAATGTTAAAGGTGCGCACTTTACTGCTGTTATCAGCTCAGCTCATTCCTTAGTGGGTTGTTCTTGGATGACAGAAAGTACGTCGCATCGGTTAATGGCCATACTTTGAACAAAGCCCGCCCTACACCAATTTCATTTTACAGTCAAGAATCTGTTGGATCTGCACAACAAGTAGTAATCGATATGCAAAAAGGACGATAAAACTGACCTCTTATCAGCCCAACGGGGATAGAGCCAAATGTCCTAGAGTCACTGGAGTTATAGGAATTGTCCCCTGTAACATCATTGTATGCTATAATACTAATCTTCCGACTGCACGTTATGTGGAATCTTTGTTATAATTTCTTACCTTCAATCCATACATGTCCTTTAGGTATCTGAAAAGCAAAACGACAATTGATACACATGACATAGCTGTATTGGAAATAAAATACACGCTCCAGGTCATTGCTTGGCCTCACCATGATTTGAGATCCTGTGCTGGTCATTATGGTGTCACCAGCGATGCCTACTACTCGCTTACATATAAAATGTTTGGGATTTGTGGGTGACCGCGACACAATTATATCGTTTCTGTTGAACTTGCCTAGATGCGCCGAAAAGTGCTCGCACTGTAAACAATTGAACGAATTCATAGTTATGCTTCAACTACGAATAGAAATGAATATGAATCTGACTGAATCAGGCTTACAAGAATTATGTCATTTGTTTTGATTGTCGGTTCCATACTAGGTCCTGAGCAAACGACAGCATCAGCGACGTATTCCATAGTGCAATGAGTGACTGCCAAGAGCTTCAGCAACTTGATGCTCATCCGAAAGGACCCCACCACTGTCGAAGAGCAAAGGCTCAAAAGTTGCCGGGGATTCATTTCCGGTCGGACACGAAATAAACAAAGTAGAGTTTGATATTTTGAAAAGTCATTTTCTGTGTATTATATGTGTGAACTTTTGACGTTTTTTAACAACATCTCGGATGATTCTCATTTTTCCAGTCAAAAACTTTAAATTTGGAAGTATAGTTACTAGCTTCAAAGCACCTTGATACCATTTTTCGTGTGATTTCTAAAACTTTTGCATCATGCTATGAAAATTGTGTTCAAAAATGTATTTGCAGAATTTTGAACTGCCAAAGCGCGGGCTTATAGTCAAGGAACTCTATGGCTCACTCACAGGCCGGTTTACGTTTGTTTCTTCAAGAAGCGTTTTTATTAGCAGAAATTTAATCACAGAACAGATTATCTTTGAACTGATTGAAGACGATGGTCACTCTAGCAGTTCTGAATTTCGCAAAAAAAAATTACTTCTTGTTGTACTTGTAGTATCCTTCTCCTGACTTGCGGCCGAGCTTGCCTTCCTTAACCATGTTGCGGACCAATTCAGGAACCTTGTAAGCTGGGTCACCTGGGAATCGCTTTTCCCAACCTGAACCAAAGCAAAAGCTCATTTAGCTTACTGAATTAAACCTCCAAACTATCTGAACCATAAATTACCTTCCATGATAAACAAACCAACATCAACTCCGACAAAATCTGCCAATTCAAAAGGTCCCATTGGGTATCCAGCGCCCAACTTCATGGCAGTATCAATATCCTTGGCCGTGGCATCACCTGGATGGAATAACGATTTTATATAAACGTGAATTTGAAAAACAAGTTTGAACCTAAACAAGACATTAACTATGAATGCAATGCACCTACCTCTTTCAAGCATTTTGACAGCTTCCATGCTGTACGGAATCTGAGGAAAGTAAAAACGCTCAATGAAGCTAGGCCGTATTTTATAGAAAAAGAACCTTGAATTACTCAAACTTACTAAAAGTCGGTTAACAATGAATCCTGGAGTATCTTTACAGCTGACAGTAACTTTTCCAATGGCCTTGCCCCAGGCATCGATTTTGTTGTAGGTGTCATCTGAGGTATGGTCGGTTCGAACGACTTCAAGGAGCTTCATGATGGGGACGGGGCTAAAGAAATGAAGTCCTCCAAAACGGTCCTTGCGGCTTGTGAGTTCAGCAATTTCCTTGATTGGAATGGATGAGGTGTTGCTGGCGAAAATAGTTTTTTCGGGTGCAACCTATTAGGAAACATTTCATAGTTTTTAGACGGTATTTCAAAGAATAAAATAATGCTGTTGAAATTCCTTTTACAATTTTACCTTATCAATATCAGCAAACAAGTTCTGCTTCAGCTTGAGGTTTTCGATGATGGCTTCGATGACAAGTTCAGAATCTGACACAGCTTTGTGCAAATCTGTGGTGTAGTGGAGGTTCGAAAGGGTATTTTTGACAAAAGCTTCTCCTTTGGCAGCATCATCCTGAAATAACAAAATGGCAAAATGCTTCAAGCGATTCAGAAGATTTACTTTGCTTGTTAGGTTAATAAAAATTAAAAATACCTTGAACAATTTAGCGCCAACGCGCTTGACATTATTCTCGATGGTTGCTTTAGCCTTGGCTACGGCGTCGTCCTTGACCTCGACAACGGTTACTTTGTTGCCCGCTTGCGCTGCGACCTACAACAAGTGAAGCGTTGATTAGCGAACAGTTTTTCAGTTTTTTTGCGTTAAATACGTTTGATAATAACTTACTTGAGCAATTCCACCACCCATTAAACCTCCGCCGATGACCGTGACATTCTGAATGGCGGCTTTTGTCGCTGCCGAAGAGGAAAATGCCCGGGTCAGATTACCGAATCCAGTTCGGAAAAGAGTAGATTGTGCCATTTTCACGGGCTTTCAAGCTAAATGCAAAACTAGTAATTAACTACGCTTTAAAGAGAGCTTAACAAGACACCTGAACCGGACAGATTCGCGAAGCAACTCAAAGGTTTATTTACTAAAGCGTTGCTCAGCTGAGAGAGGAGAATTGGCGAATTTGGACTTTGGACGCTCCATTTGACAGCGTCAAGATGATATGGCTGTATAAGAAGCGATTGCACGTGGTGAATATAACCGGCTTCGCATCTCTACATTATTTGATTCAGATTACGCAAGTGTATTGTGTAGTGGCGTTTGATGAGATGGCCTTCGAACATTGCGAATTTCAACAAGCGCCTGCGTTGAAGCTTCCAGAGGAACAAACGGGGAAGGAAGTCTGAACCGAATAATCAAAATCGGAACAACTTTATTATAAATTACAGCTAGAAGTTCAGCTACTGTAGGACACAGAAAATATTTATAGATCAACTAACTACATATTTTGAACCTACCAGTCAAGATTATAAATTAGAAGTAAAATTTTCGTTCAGACTTTGTTTTGCGGTTGCATAATTAGAATCAGTATTTAAACTACTTGGCGGCCGATTGACCGGATAATAAATTCTTTTGTACATGTTATCTAATTTTCCCGCTTCTATATGCAAGGCCCTTAGAATTTTTGGGAAATAGCGTCCGAGCCTCGCTCTACTTCCGTCAGCTTCTCCTGGGTTCACAAAGTGGAGGCCTTCGAAGTCGCCTGATCTTCCAATGGGCTCGTCGTCCCTATCTTTAGTCAGGTCAATCCGACTGCTTGCTGACCTTGCTAAAAGCTCTGCAACGGCATTATCTTCTTTCTATAAAAATTTCAAACAATTATAATTATATCATCCAACAGTTTCTGAATACGTCAAAATTTGAATCACCTTTTCAGCTGGAACGAATGAAATTGGAGACAGTTTGGAACATGAATTGAAGCAAACTTGACTGATTAGCAAAGCGGCAGACAGGACGAAAGTGATTATGGCAAAAATGGTCAGCAAGCCTCCGCCGGAACTTGTTCTCGTATGGCAGTAAATTAGGATGACGATTTGCAAAAGAAACATTGTGCCCACAACAAAGCTGATGGCGGTTAAATGAACGTTTTTTTCGATTTGGCAGGGAGCGTAGGCGAAATAAATGTTGTAGCGGTCGACATAGTGCTTCATGCATATGTATAAGATCCCTAAAAAAAGTAAGTAAAATTAAAATATCAAATATTTTCAAAAGACTTGCGGTTAGTTGAAGCCTAAATATTAGGCTTACCGAACGGTGTTATGACAGGACAAACGGGGCTGTAGATGACAAACATTGTGAAATTCAACATTGTCCAAGCATACTGGGCTCCAAACTGGAAGTCCCAAACGGACGTCTGTCGAATGACCTTGGTTTCAGCAGAAGATTTGGCACAGCAAAGTCGAACGGCGTAGTGGAGCAGTTCTGGAAGTCTCATAAGCTCTGAAGCGATTCCGAGAAAGGATGATGTGATTATGTAATTGATGAAAAAGACACCGTTGCCAGTGAAGAAAATGCACCGGAAGCTTTGGAGGATTCCAGTGTCGCCGCTTGTTGGCCGGATGATGTAGACGTAAATGCTACGGGAAAAAATAGATTTTTAACGATTTTTTTTCAAACAATTTTGATTGCCAGAAACTCACCTGCGAGCGCCAATAGACGGCAAAATAATCACAGTGAAGAGGAGATATACAAACGTTTTGATCATTCGCGACCGGTTTTCTGAAGTTCTTGTCCAGTAGCCAACCATGCGGTCGGTCAGGGAAACGAGACTCGGCAAACTGACCGCAACGATCCATAGGAACAACGTCGGAGCCGTATTGGTAAAAAGACCTTTCGTAACAATTCCTCCCTGGAATCAAACTGATGCCTTGAAAACAAATGTAAATTTTTATGCTTGCCAGTTTGCAACCCTTTAACATACCCAACTTCGTATTCTTTCCACGAAAGACCTTTGGTGCCCATCAGGATCTTCGGTAACGACCAAATTTCCCAAGGCGTTTAAAGTGTGTACTGGTGTCGTGTACACAAGGACAAATGCCAGTAGGGCCGTGTTTACGATGATAAACTTGAACCACCATGCTCGGTAGCTTAGTGAAATATTTTCCCTACATTTGACGAAAATTTAAAATTTTATGGGTCTTGACTTGAAAAAGTAGGTCACGTGAATACCAGTAAATATCTTCGGGCTGAGGAGCAAATTCGACAATCCATTGGTCAGATTTGAGTTTTCTGCTGAACTGTGACCTGGGGCCTTGGAGAAGAAGTTGCGAAATCCAGTAGTACTTTCGAGCGACCAATTTGGCCATCTTGTGGTCGGTGAAAGTTACAAAGGCAATGCCTAAGGAACGAGACAAGCTTTTTTCGATTTCTTCTTCTAGGAGCCGTTTATACTTTGCTTCTTCCTCAGTGTAGTAATCGATTGCATCCACCTAATACAGTGAAAAATATTTGTAAATTTTGGAAAACGTTAGCCTGCAATATTAATTCTTACACGTTTACAACCACAAGGGCCACAGCAGCGGCAACAAATTCTTCCGCAGTCGTACGGCAACATTGTTGGACGTACTCCTTTACGGACCAAGAATTTTTCCCAGTATTTTTTGGCACTTGCAGCTCCGCGTCTAAACGTAAAAAATGCTTTAAAAACTGTGGAGATGGGAATAATTTGTTTGAAAACACCTACCTGTAGTATGAAGCAAGTCTGATTCCAGTTATGTTGTATGCGAAACTAATTTCCTCGATTTCTATATCGGGAAATATTTCTCTGGAATAAAATCGACATTGCTTGGAAATTCAAGTCAATCAACATGGCTTGTGTTGTGACGGTACTTACAGAAAATGGTTTTCTAGTTTTTCTGGTCTTAGGTATTTCTTAGCGATTCTTGTAATCATAACAGTTCTGGTATCACGTGGATCTTCTGCTTCTGATATGAGAAGAGTTCTTGAAAAATGCCTCAATACGGCGATAGCCACAAGTAAAAACACCAAGGTCATAGTTATATGAACCCATAAAAATTTTGCGCTGTAAATATAAGGTCCAGTCAATTCTAGAATCAATATTTTATCCGCTGTAACTTGCCATCACGGGATTACTTTGCATCTAAATTAGTGATTGTAGAACTCTTGAAGTTCCAAATATAACTCCGGAGCGTTCCGCCTTGGAAATTAATTGGAAGTGCGACGGAAACAGAAACTACAGCGATGACTGATCCTAGAAATAATAGATGCCTCTGGAAAGATAAATATCGGACGGCGTCAGGGCCACATTTGTATAAATATTGTTCGTCCCTGTAAATGTAATGTAGTTCAAAAATCTTTTTAAGAATCATAAAGCCTTGCTATGTTTCGATTTGGGGTTACATACGTCAATTTAAACGTTGTTATTATCCATGTAAACATTCCGTCATCGTTGATGGTTTGATCCCTTACTGAAGTACTGATAGTCGGGCTGACAGGAACAGATTCTGGAATTTCTCTGCTATGACTTCGAGGTAGGTCAGGGAAAATATTTTCAGTTTCAATATCATAATAGCTAAAGGCAAAAGGTGAAAAAATTAAAAGTTAGTATATTTTCTCCAAGTGGCCTCTAACAATGTCTTGTTACCTAACGCCAGACTCGGACCCACGTTTGTAGAACGCTAGTCGACCATAATTCCAGGCTCGCTTTCTCAACACGGAAAATATGGTCACCATGATCTACGATTTTGGAATACAGAGTGAATTGGTCAAATGGCCAAAAATCAAATTTTGATGACCTCCATCCAATCATACCATAAATCCTACAAGGTTGAACACCAAATTCCGAGGTATGCCTTCGTATCCTAAGGGAATGAGGACTGAAGAGTCTGTGTAATTTCGCCAGCCTTTGTAAATCCAGCACGTGTCTTCTTCTGACATTTTAGGCAAGCATGGGATTTGGGTCGAAGGGCGTCATTGATACCCAGAGACGTTATCGGGTTTCTTGCTAAAGTTTTCTTCAAAATTCGGTCCATTCAACATGCACAGAGCATTTAAGGCTCTATTGTACTTTGTACTGCTGGTATTCAAAATTCTTGCTCAGAGTTGACGTTCAAGAAGCTGAATAGGTCTTGACGTCAAATCCAGATTCATTTTGGCTTTCGTAATTCCAACTTTTGTTTGTGGTTAATAAGCCGTTTTATGCACAAAGAGGATTTCGCTGATGTTATTTTGCAAAATTGGGGATTTCAGCGGTTACGCCACGAAGAATCATTATAGCGAATTGAAAGGCGGTGCAAATTTATAAAATGTCAGTAAAACACACACACACACATGTTTTGATTTGAGGAAAATTGCGTTGTAACCAGAAATTAATTGCTTTGTGTGCATAATTTCCGGAAACAAATTCGCAATTATCAGATACATGTGAAAGCATTCTTTTTTGAAGAAGCAACAGTTGCTACGGAAATACCGCTCAAGTTTTCCTGTATACTTATGTTGTAGCGCTGAAATGAGCGGCAGCAGATAGACATTTGAAACTATGTTGAAAAAAGAAACGAATTCCCTGGAGGAGCTTTGCAGAATATACGTATATTTGCAAAGGTTGATTAGTGGCAAAATTAATGAAATTTCGCTGAAAACATGTTTACACTAGAGCGTTTGCTATTTGGCACGGGAAAGCGTGGGCAGAAAATAACGAGGAGGAAAGCAGGGCAGTGTGGAAGGAAAGTTGAGGTGAACTGTATGGAGACAGTGTTATTGCTACTGGAGAAATACATGTGGATGTAATGTAACCGTACGTCGGATGCCATTGAAGAAAGCACGAGTTCGGGAAAGATCGGAGAGGATGAAGCGAATTTTCCAGCTGGACTAAATTTGGCTCTTTCTCTCCTATTAGACTGGGATGTGATAAGAGATTTAGGCCCAGTTGTTGCAAAACTGTGAAAGCATCACAGTTTTTTTCATTTTTACTTTTA
The DNA here is from genome assembly GCA_034698345.1 of Sphaeridia pumilis. NCBI lineage: Eukaryota > Metazoa > Arthropoda > Collembola > Symphypleona > Sminthurididae > Sphaeridia > Sphaeridia pumilis. The sequence continues at coordinate 4,482 of JAQGBJ010000401.1, read as the reverse complement.
AGTTGATTCTCACGCTTAGTTTACTCGGAATTAAGTCGAGCCTTTGTCTAATTCATCAAATAAGAAAATACGTCAGCGCTTTCAGCGTTCTAAAATTACTACTATAGAAAAACAAGATAATCAGTTAAAGTGCATTAAAACTGCGGTGCTCCTTTTCCTGCCGTTCTCTTACCAGAGGCAACGTCCAATTGGTGTTTACTGATATATATTTGTGTGAGGACTGAAACTGATAATAATGATTCAAAAATTCCGACGACATTATTTTTATAGTGGTGACTTACATGGCCGTTTATTAAATTATGGCTGAAGAACCTTTCCCCTTTGAAGCTGAGAACGAATCTAATAGTCTTTTAGAATCATGCACAACAATTGCTACTACAGCTACGGCTACTACTACAACCACAAATTATACGTACGATTTAGGCTTGGGGTCGGTGGGCATCGGAATGGTGGTCACTGCAGGGATATACAAGTACCTGGTTGAAACAGTTCTTCGGTCTAACTTTGATAATACTTCAACGTCTTTCTTGTATACCTTTGGAGCGTCTTGGCTTCCCTTTCTTGTCTTCAGCCTTGGCGTGGGAATTGTTGCCATTTGTTTAGCCCAAGTAAAGTTGTATTATTCGCCGACATCTGATGTCGATGCTGTGATTGGAGCTGTCGCAGTGCTATGTTTGGGTGTTTCTGGACCTTTGATTGGATTTTCTGACAAGACTTTGGTAGACATGGACAGGTCGTCGAGATTTTACTCGATAATTTCCTCCTGGTTTCCCCTACTGGTCCATAGCGTCGGCGTCGGTCTCCTGGCCTACTGCCTGGCTCAATGGAGGGCGAGGAGTAATAACAGTATTTCGGGATCATCAGATTCAGAAAACGATAATGGACGCAATCCTAACACTATAACGAGACTTCGGAGCCATCTGACATTTTTGCCGATTATCCAGCTAATTCGGCAACGTGCAGCAACGCAAGGAATTTATGAACAGCCGGTTGAGGATGTGGGAAACGCTGTCACTGCTGGAAAATGTACGGACAAGGAATTTATGTCGAAATTAGAAGTGCAGCGAGATTCTTTTGCTGATGCCATTGTCCACAACTGCATTCTTCCCTGGTATGAGCAAATTAGCGAGGATAAGATTTTTCCAGCAAGGGCCAAATTTGTGATTGTTCACTTTTGTGAGCAACTGTCAAAGAAAATACGTAAGGTATGTCAACGTTTTTTTGGGGGATTTTTTTATTGTTTTTGAAAAGTGTTCTGAGCTGAGGTATTTTTCTGCAGATTGACCGTACCCAGCTATCAAAAGAAGCCATCGAAGTAGTCCATTTCCATTGGGCTAATTATTGCGAGGCGACCAAAGAGGCTCCACACAAAGATTTTAGGTAAGCTTTACATAAAAGAGGCTAGAAAAAAATATCAGGTTTTAGATAATTAATTAATATTTAATTTTGACGCTGCAGATACGTACATGACTTTATTGGCGATCGAGAAGCTATGGTAAAGCATCTGGAATCCCTCACAAGCCTACTGATAAAAGATTCAATTGTTCCTGAACTCCAGTCTTCAATCGTTTGCCAATTCCTGGCTTCTGTATTAACCAAAGCTGTGATTCTGTACTACGTGGATTTGGTAGCAGACCCGCAATGGGTCAACATGGCTGTAAAAAATTTGGTTTCTTCTCGCATCCTCACGGAAGTGAATCCACTGTCGCATGGATCGTCTCAGGAATCCTTGTCGGATTTGTCGTCAGTTAAACATGAAGACGACTCGGTTTCATCCAAGATTCAGTTGGACGTCACCGAAACTTGTACATTGGCAGAGGAGGGTGAAACTGAAAGCGTCGTCGAACAAGGTAAAACTACTGTCACCAGTCCGAATGACATTGCAAACGGAGAAGTGAGGGCGGAACCGGAAGAGTCAGATTCAAGTCCTGAAGACGTCAAACGGCCTCTAAACCTGTTCGCTGGCGTACCCTTAGTAGTAGACGGTAAACAAGATGTGACAGTTTCTGCAGCGTTGGGTGGACTCCTGTCAACTACAGCTTTGACGTTACTACCAGACGGCTACGCCTATACGACAGCGTCCAAAAGCGGTAACGTTTCTCCCTGCACTACGGGGCTACCCGAGGACAAGATTAGCATGAACAAATTAGAAGAAGAAGATTCCTCGAGTGATAACAAGGACGAGGATGAGGCCGCTGGGAAAAGCACGAGCGGAGTTACTCGACACTACTCGCTAGAGGGCGTCAAGAGTAGGAACGCAGTATTAGATGCTGAGAAAGTTTACCAGTCGTTGGATGAGACCAAGAGTGACAACTTGGCGGCTATAAATGAAAGGGAAAAGAATTTGGATTTGGGGCTCCTAACGGCAGCAAGTAACGAGGATCCTGAAAAACTGCATCAAATATCACCAATGTATGACGAAGCGGAAGATTTTGCAGCAACAATAGCAAAGCTGCGGTCTTTGCTGGAACAAAGAGAAAGTCAAAAGAATTTACTCAAGAACGATACAGCAATACCAAACACTGAGGCGGAGGCTGAAGTGTTTGCTCAAAGTCAGAAAGAAGTAACTGAATCCGATCCAAGGCAAATAACAAAGCAATCATCCACACCGAATTCTAGAAGCAGTGTGTCCACTAACAGGCCGAGCCTCAACTCACAAGGTAGCGCTTCGAGTCTCGGCTCGGAAATTTCATCGTCAAGTCTTCTTTCGCATAACAGCTGGGATGGCGACAAGTAAGTCGGGCTATATTTTTCGCAAATTATTTTTATTAATTTTTCTCAAGTTTTGACGCTTGTATAATTATCAGACTTGAAAAAATTGAGGACGTTCTGGAGGAAGGGGGGCCTGTAATCAACCGGTTCTTTTTGAATGTCGCCATACCCAAAACGGAAAATTGTAGCGATTCTAGCGGCCAGTTTGTTCTGTATTCGATCCAGGTAAAATATGCCTGCGTTTTTTGGAATTTTTGGCTAAATTTTTGAAGGCGACTGTCACTGGCAAAATTTGGATTGATTTCAGTATGAAGGAGTTTATCCGGAAGAAAACGACGACGGAGTGCTGGAAAAGTTGGTAATGCGCACCACGACAATCAAGCGTAGGTTTCAAGAATTCCTTCTGCTGCAAAGCCAAATGGAAGAAAGCACAATATGGAAGCCGCATTTGAAGGGTATCAAAGCCCCGACGAAATGGTTCAGTTTGTCCTTTGCCAAATCTGATACGAGCAACATCAATCAACGGAAGGTTATTCTGGAGCGTTATCTCCAACAGCTATGTTACCATCCCGTCCTGGGCTTTTGTCCGCTTCTTCGACAATTTATGGCCTATGGCGAGGAAGGCTTCCAAGCCTTTACGTCCTCTGATGAAATCCCCATCCATAGATTCAATAAAGTAAGTTACTATCCTCATTCAGCTCATTTAATCCACTTTTTTCTTTGGGCTTTGTGGTGGTAATTACGTATTGTTTATTGCCAGTTTACCAAAAAATTTACTGGAGTATTCAATAGTCTACGGGAAGTGTTGCCAAGCTTTGAAACGGATCTCTTGGCAGCTCCTCCAACCAACAATCCTGACGCGTCTCCAAGAAGTCCAGCAGAAATCAAAGCAAGAAGTCTTCTAGCGCTGTTCCTAAGAGAGGAGAGAATTGTTGAACACGACGAAGCCCCAGATCCAGTAGTAGATGACCCTTTGGCTACTGTAAGTGTCCGAACAAAATTAAGAAATATTATTCCAAGAAACTTTTTCCAGTTTTATAGGCCTTTTAATTATTTAGAAAAATCAGGAAGTTGAAAATGCAGTTGAAGCAGAGCCTGATGGTGCTAATGACGACGATGCCGCCTCAGTTGAAGTTAAAGGGGAAGAAAATGCTGTGGATGGTAAATATTACTGAATATTTTAAAATAACGTTTTTAAGGAAGTGTGCATTAAAAAATTTAATTTTTGTGGCTTCTGCAGTGGGTCAAATAAAGGAAGCGTATCCTTTAGCAGTAGCAATGACAAACTTGCTTTGCGACGTTCTCTGGTTACCGCCTCACCGACCACACTCTGCTTCAATCTCAACATTTTTGTCGATTAGTGGCCGGTCATTTGAAAGCTACCTGGAGGAATCCTTAGATGTTTTGGTTTGCCAGGAAGCTTGGGTCGGTTACCTGGAAACACTTGGCACCTCTGTCAAGGCTTGGGGGCAGGCGGAAGACGGTAAAGAGGTGGTGGCGTCGCCGGAAAGCGAGCAGGTTACGGAAGCCGAGTTGAAACAGGTGCTTCAAGCCAAGATACCAGGTGAGTGAGTCAGTTTTGAAAAAGATGGAACGAGTCATTTATCAACTTTTCGATAATAAAGATTCTTCCATAAATGGACATGAATTGTCATAATAACTAATTTTCTCAACAATATTTGTGGTTGACTTATTGCAGTGTGGATCCGCTGGATGTGGGGCCGAAGCCGTGTGGATATGACAATAGATCGTTTAACAAAAGTCTGTCAA
>JAQGBJ010000400.1:0-43193 GCA_034698345.1 Sphaeridia pumilis | reverse complement strand
TGGTTGAAACACCGCCCATGGTCGCGACCATGGTTGCGCCCATGGGCGATAAGCGCCCACCAATTCCAAACGTCGTTTTTACAGGCGTCATTTTACACCATCTTGAAACCTTTTGATTCTGTTCACACTCTCAGTCAGCTAGCCCACACTTGTCCAGAATCGACTGGATTTCTTCCAGAAAGTTTCCTTGTTATTGAGAAAAATGCACGTGGTCGCAGAAAATCCGATAACACGCTCGTCTTTATTGCTAGTCAACAAACATATTTGTAAAGAAGCCGGTTACTTATCTGCTATAATGTTTTTCCTTTAATTCAGTCTCACAGTGTAATAGCAGCAAAAAAAGTTGAACATTTTATACACTTTAACCCACATTCATGTCAAAAGACATTTTGGCAAAACGGCAACCTTGAAAGCCGCCTGCCACAGCTTGTAGGGCAACCAGTTCAAACTCGGCAACGCAGACTCACCTCATGAATATTAGTAGCTGAAATTTTGTGCCAATTTCCAGCACATGACTTTAGAGCTTGTCATGCGTTGCCGGTTTCTGAATTTGTAATTACATACATCAGATTGCCAATTGATAACTTTCCCTGCAGAAACTCCAACGGTTTGCTCCCAAGTCACTACTCCATCAAACGAGATTCAACAAATTCAACTTTTAGTAACCTGTCGTCACCTGTGTACCAACTGTCATCATAACATCTTGTGTGACATTTTAACAAATTGCATCTGTCATTAACAGTGCCTTAGCTATTTGTCAAGCTCGAGAAAAAATCTAGTTTTTACGTGTGCCTGCATAGTATTTGGGCTTTGAAAAAGCCGTTTAGAGCCTCGGTAAATGTTTCCTACCAGTAGCAAATGCATCGTAAATTGTCGACTGTGATTATATGCATGGAATTAACTGGGAGGCCTGCATATCAATGCGAATTTGTCAGGTTCAAGATGTTCACTTCCACCTGATCGAGGTCCATGCCGGGATACTCTTTATCGCTATTTCTACTTTCCGGAAAAAGACGACTGCATTATTTTCCCATACAGTGGATGCGAGGGAAACGATAATCGGTTCGAAACCAAATCTGCATGCTTGGAATTGTGCTCCGATAATTATCAACCAGGTATTCTATAGCCATCACACGAACTTTTAAGCCTTTAGATGTGCTCCATATCAGTCTCGCATATTTACACCTCCAGCACAACTTCATGACATTTAACAATTATATATATTCTTTAGTTCATAGTTAGTCCATTGCCCACCAGTAATGTTTATGTCTTGAAAATATATTCGTTGGCGTAAACTTTAATTTCAGACCCTTCGGTAACCAAGTCCCCAAACTGGCTCCCATCTCCTGTTCCAGCTGAAGAACCTCCAGCCAAGATCTCAGACAGCCAAGAGCTTGAACCTGAAGTTGAGCACCCGTATCCGGAACTCAAGCTTTACAATGGTACCTTTACCTTTGCTTCGCCATCCTCTTTCATACAAATTGGGCCAGATGACACAAGCAACTATCAAATACGGTAAAGCATCCATCACATTTCGCCAACAAGTAGCTCCGCAAAAACTTCACTATCCAAAAATCTTACAGCAATCGCCGAAGTGTCTCGTTGGAGTTTCGAACGCGACTCCCGCATGCTCTTCTCGTTTACCACGGAATCAAGGGCCGACCAGCAGGAATCAACAAGTACGAACTTTACGTAATGCTTGACCAAGGACAACTAAAAGTCAAACATTTGTTTGGCGAGCATTCGACTACCATCATCGTTGGCAAAGGGCTCAATCGTGACCGATGGCACAAAGTCCACGTTGAAATTGATCCTCATGAAGAAGAACTCACTGCCAAAGTGGACGATGACGAAAACCGAATGAAAATCGATGGTCTCAAGGAACATCGACTCTATGGCGTAGCTGAGATCGAACTTGAATCAATAATTTTTATTGGAGGTAAGCAGATTCCGTCTAAATGCAAACTCCCATAAAAGTTCAAAGTTGCTATAAACCATTTTATTATAGGCCTCAAACCCGACGACACGGACCTCGAAGTTTCCTACCTCGCCAACCCATTCGTGGGATGCATTCGTGACGTCTCCTTGGCGACAACCCAGCTTTTGTCATCTCAACTAATGCCATTGACAGATTTGAGATCCACAAAATTCCAGAACATTGACAAAGACTGTATCGACAAATGCTGGGACATGCGGATTCCCTGTGCGAGGGACAGCAGGTGTATTAACCATTACGACCATGTTGAATGTGACTGCTTTTCGGCCACTTTCAAAGGAGACAAGTGCAAAGACACAGGTACGGCGAAACAACAAAGCACCAAAATCAAGTGCCACTCAACAAGTTTTTCAATGTAAGAAGCCATTTAACGTCTCATCTTGAACGAGCTAATTGTTCCTTGCAGAAATTTCCGTCTTGACCTTGAGTGGATATTCTTATGTGACATTCACGCTGTACGAGTGGATGGACAAAGTGCATTCTGACATGAACCGCATAAGCATCGGCTTCAGGGTCAGTCATCATAATTTATTAACACAATTTAGCACATGCGGTAGCAAGTAGCAACCCAAGTGACACAAACAATCATTCAACGTGATATCATTTAAATTCATGTGATTACAGACTAGAATGGACGACAGTATTTTATTCTATACCGTCGGAGAAATGCCCTACCACAACCATATTGCTGCCAGCATTCGAAATCATAAAGTTTATGTCGACATCAACTTCGGAGATTCCTCTTCAATCACCGCTCACATCGGAAATGCTTTGACCGATGGCGAATGGCATTACTTAACAGTCGAACATGTCGGCAGGTCCCTCGCAATCAAATTGGACCAGCACGAACAAACATATGACATCAAAGGCGACTACTACCACCTTTACCTTGATCCGGACGTCTATATTGGCGGTGGAGGCCCCATTTTGAAGAACCGAAGCGGTACAAACAAAAATATCAAATAATGCCTTCAAGTAGTGGTTTCATTTCGTGTAAGCTTATGCTCATTGCAACTTTTCAATTGGCCAGGGTTAAACTCGTCCAATAATTTCGTGGGCTGCATTCAAGAAGTTTATTTCAACGAAAAATCCATCCTGTTTGAGCTTCAAACCAACAAGCACCAGGTAAACATTTTTCTCCCTTAGGTAAGCCTTCAACAATGAAAAATCAAAGTTCTAAAATTTTTTCATGTCCAGGCAAGACATCATGGACTCACTGCTCCAGTGTTTGGACAATGCAGCCCTCAGAATGCTGTGCCGATTACAGTACCTTTTGCTGAAGCAGGCTTCAAAATCATGAATGAACGCCAAGGTGAACTTCACCTCAAATTCGAGTTTCTCATCCAAGAAGAAATCTTCCTATTCCAAACCATTGCTTTTGCCGAAGTTCGAACAATTACTGGCGAAGGTTATTGGGAGGTAAAACTTGTTTGTTAGAATTTTTCCATGCCGAAAATTCAAAGCCTCAACAACAAATTGTATCGTTGTTTTGTAGTTGAGAGTTATCAACGACGAAGTTCACTTCTGGCTATACACGGACAAGTCCAGCACCGCTTCTGCCAGGTCCATTAAAGTCAAATACTACCAACGACTCAACCAGTGGAATTCGGTATGTTCACTGACAGACAAAAGACCGTGATCTTAAAAATAGTGTTCAGTGTACATATTTTTCTGTCTTTTATTTAGGTCGAATTACAATACCACTTTGGAGAATTCCGTCTCAAAACCGATAGACAAAGTCAAAATGAGCCATTCCCGGAAGTCAATCAGTTGTCGCAAGTCATAGTTATGGGAACATCAGAACTTAAGCCTCATACAGGTAGACAAGCAAATTCACCAAGCTATTTCCTTGCTCCCCTTTTTATCACATTGCAATTCTTGAGTTCAAAAATTTTGTTTTTTAGGCTTCATGGGCTGCATCCGAAGTATCAATCTTGGCGGCAAGTTTGTGGATGCTCGCACCGTAGTCGGCTCCAAGGACCAAATCGGCGACATTGCCTTGGACAATTGTCAATTTGTTGACCCTTGTACACGACCGGATGTTTGCAAGCATGAAGGCAAATGCAATCGCCATGATGGCTCCATCTCGTGCGAATGCAACAATTCAGGCTATATCGGCAAACATTGCCATTTTGGTAAGACACCGATTGAAATATTGTAAGGAATCTTTGTTGGGCATTCCATTTTAACGTTTTGGTCATTGACAGCCATTTTCAAAAGGACTTGCGAAGAGCTTGCTTTACTTGGTTACACTGAATCAGGAGTCTACAAAATCGACATTGACGGAAACGGGCCATATCCACCTTCCCACGTCAAATGTCTCTTTGAAACAGACTTTTCAGGAGGAGAAACTAAAACCATTGTTGAACATAACCTTCCCAACGAAACCTACGTTTGGACGCCAGGCCAAGAATCCAAGGACTTCATGCTGGAACTCACTTACAGGGAATTTTCTCCGGAAATGCTCATGTCTCTAGTTTCCCAGTCTGTCCAATGCCTTCAGCACATTAAATTTGATTGTTACAAGGCAAAACTAGGCTTGCAACAATTCACTTGGTTCAAGTCTGCCGACCGTAGCAGTCGGAACGTTGTGAGTTTAGGTGATACTCCAACAGGCATGTGTCCATGTGCCATGAGTAAGTATTTGCCATTTTACAATCTGAAAAAAAAGTTAGCTGATAAATCAAACTATAAATTATGTTCACAGCAAAAACATGTGCTGGATACGACGAGCATTGCAACTGTGACTCGATTGATGGAAGATACTTGAGCGATGAAGGATTCTTCTCCAAGCCAGAACGACTGGGCATTACTCAAATGTATTTCATGGTACCTCAGGACTTGCCGTCAGACGCTGATGCCCGTATAACTTTAGGCCCTCTTGAATGCGTCGAAGCCAGTAAGTCTTCCTTGATTACCACTAAACGTGGTTATTATGGCAACGTTAAACATGAAATCGACTGATTCACAGACACCCAGCGATACGTCGTTACATTCAAGACCTTTGGTTCATACCTGGAAGCACCTGGCTGGAAATCTGGAGACTTGGCTTTTAGTTTCCGAACTACTCGATCTTCCGCAATTCTGCTGTATCAACCTTTGTACCACTTGCAAGACAACTCTTTCTCAGTCTACCTTGCTAATGGTTAACACCAATCAACAAAACACTTATATTGACTGAGCCCAGAAAAACTAATCATTGTACCTCTGTTATATCCACAGATCACGAGCTCGTGTTCCGATTTGTTTTGAACGGCGGACCACCCCAAAAAGTCACCGTTAGATCCCAGAGAGCTTTGTCCGGGGGAGACTGGCAGCAAGTGTGGATCGATTACGATGTTCACCAAGTCAGATTCCAAATTAACCGAGAACATCAAATGATCAACCTTGCCGATGGCCAGCAGTTTGGACCGTTCGAAGGAACAATGTACATTGCTGGAGCTCCAGAGTAAGTTTTCATGTTTTATTCTATCTTGGATTTCGGTCATACGAAATTTGTTTAACATATGGCTAAATTCAAAAAATCAGGACAGACCTCAATTATACCGAAGTCCAGGATGGTCTCATCGGATGCTTCAGAGGACTCGTAATGAATGGCCAAGTCCTAGACTTGTATTCCTACATGAAGTTCCATAAGGCCGACATTGTTAAGGACTGCAGCCCTTCTTGCGACCCCAACCCTTGTAAAAACAAGGCTACTTGCCAGGAAAACTGGGGTTCTTTTACTTGCCTCTGTCAAAACCCCTATGCTCAAGTTGGACAATATTGCGAAAACGGTATAGTAAATTCCCCCAGCACTTTGAGTTCCACCCTTAATATTTTCCAATCAATATTCTTTGTTTCCAGATATCAATGAGGATGGACTGACATTCTTGTCTCAGAGCAGCTACATTGTTCGCAAGGCAGACAGCGAATCCGTAGACCCAATGAAGAACATCTTGCGTTCCAATTTCTATCTCAACCTTCGGACTTATGACGAAGAAGCTTTAGTGCTTTATGCTAACGATAATCTCAACAACTTTGTTCAAATACACATAGAAGAAGGTGAAAAGGTCATATTCACTTGGAATTCCGGAAACCAAATTCAACAACTGTCTGTCCAGCCAAAGAAGCCCCTTAACCGAGGGCAATCTATCCAAATAGCAGTTTTACGAAACGCTACTCATACCACTCTCCACGTTAACAAGTACCACGACTCAGTACCCACTCCAGTGAACCTGCTGACCAAGTACAGTGACAAGCCCTTCATCAATCCCGAACTTGAATTGTTCATCCCGCCAAGACCCTTCGGCAGAGTTGACACTTATCACCAACTCTTCCTTGCTGGATACGACAACCACGCCTTGAAGGCTACTGGACGCTTCAATATTCCTGGATTGCTTGGTTGTCTGCGAGGTAAATTGCAACTTTCGTCCAGTTCATGAGTCATAACCTGCTGTACTAATATTCTACTGGCATATTATTTTAAGGTCTTAAAATTGGAGATGACAGAATTCTTCTACACCAAGATGCCAATTCTAAAGGTGATCCTCCTGACCCCGATTTTAGAAATTTTACGATAGAACATTTCATTGACTTTTTTCAACTTGAACAGATGTACTCGAGGGCTGCAAGATGAAGTGTGACGAAAAGCCTTGTTCAAATGGAGCTCTTTGCGTCGAGGACTTCAGGACAAGAACTCACACCTGTGACTGCACTTACACATCGTATTACGGCAAGAAGTGTGATGAAGGTATTTCAAATATGGAGCACAGCTATTGTAATTTAATTAATCCATTTGGCTCTGAAACGCTCGTTTATAACCAAAATTGCAGAGCGTGGAGCTACTTTTGGAGGGGAATCGGCCATTCGACAACGATTCGAGTTCCATGCACAAGACATCAATTTGATTGAAGCAAGAATAGGCTTCTCATCAGAAGTTTACATTGAACAAGAAACCATTCTCCTCAGCGTCCGAGTTCCTACCAGCAAATACTTTTTACTCTTCAGCCTCAACCCAGCGGGTCACTTGGTCATGCGAGAATATCGACATGGTTTAGGGGTATTCAGCTCCATCGTCCAGTATCAAAACTTTGTTGACGGCTCAAGGCATTCCGTATACTTCCTCCGAGACGTCAAAAACGAAACAATTTTGATTATTGACCAAGAAGAAATTCTTGTCACCTACAATGAAACTGAAAGTTTGACCTATGTTTACCCCGGAACTCCCCGACTTTCTGACCAAAAAGGAGAAGTCAATATCGGAGGTGTCATCGACGACAGTGACCCGGAGCTTTCTGGTTACAAGGATTTTAAAGGCTGCATGTCCAGTAAGTTTTGAAACTGTTGAATATGAAATATATATTTAACGTGTTTTAAAAAACTCAATCCTTCAGATATTGTGGTTAACGTCAACGGCAACGAAATGCAGACACTGGAGGAGTACATGGGCTTTGTGAAAAAGCGAGCGGACATTATTATCGAGCCAAAAATACCAGAAGGAATAAAATCAGGAGCTTGCGCCCAGTTCTCGAGCCTTCGAACCAAACCGTCAGCTGACCCTTCATCCTTTGAACCAACTCTGGTAAAGGTGAACTTGACCTTTTTGCCTTACAAGAGCTGCTTATGGATTTACCTCTTAAACTCATTTTTTCATGTTTTTAGCCGTCTGGAAGTATGGACTGGGCAGTAAATGGGCCGCGGAAGGAAGATTTACATCTTCGAAAAACTGAAGAAGTCCTCTCTGCAGGAATCTCATTTGACAGTACTGAATCATGAAATAATTTAGACCTAAAGCTCATGTACCAACCTAAAACAATTTATCTGTTTCCAGCGCTGACGACGCTCCTGGCGATATTTTTGGGAATTATCATCTTGGCGCTCATGATTTACGTGTATCGATTGAACAAACGCTACAAGCGACGCATGCTGGATGACGACGATGACGATGACTTGTATCCTTACCGATCTCCAGTTCGATACCAGGACGTCAAGTCGAACGGAAGTTCTCAGTACGGACTCTACAACCGACAGCAAAGCCCTGCCAAAATGGAACTCTTGAGCAACACAATGAACAACAAAAAGAGCGGCATTGACTCGGTTTATAGCAAACCTGCCACCATCCCGGAGAAGAGTAATTTAACGGGAGAAAAAGTATGAATCCTACAAACCGACTAAACTTTATAATTATAACTTTTACTAGTAGAAACACAACAACAATTGCAGTGAGAACAACAGTATTATTTCAAAAAATCCATCAGTATTTGATCGAATTATGATAGTCGCTCATTCACGCTAGGAAATTCTTGTATATAAATTGAACTAACATGTTACCAATATACGCGTTATGAAATGTGTCGCAGGCAAGGGAAATTGATGATGAAAATGCTAGTAGTGACACCTCCTCTGAAAATGCATCTCGTCACAGTTCTTCCTCGAATCTGAGTAACACTCAAGTTCTCGATGATAAGGTACTCTTCAGCATTTGCCAAATTCCAAAAGCCTTTGTTTCCAATGTTTCCGTCAATGAAGACGTATACGATATCAAATCCGAACTTGTCTCCCTCCAGTCTTAGACCTGTCAACCCAACCTTATTTGTTTCTATGTTGCCTGTTTTTGTTTGTGACCTATTCAGTCCACAAATTTAGCAATTTTTTCAGAATTGTCCCTTGCTCATTTCATAATTTAATTCTAGCATCAAATGACTTTAAAATATCAACTAGTCCTTCTCTCTTTGCCACCCCTGAACCCGGTGAAGCACTCTGTTTCTTGTTCGTGTCGTATAGCCTTTTTGTGTAAATTTTTCTTGTTTGAGCGTCTGTAGAAATTGTAAATTTTGTCAAAATTTTTGGAAGCAAACTAGCTTACTTTTTTGATTAATTATGGTGGATGGTGTAGTTTGTCTAATCCGCTTCTCCTTCTTGTGTCACTTCAACTCCAGAATCTGCTCCAGCCGCGACCAGTGACTCCTAACCTTTTCTTAAGACCTCGAAAAATCCGCGTGGACAAAGAAGATCGCCCGCCCAAGACCGTTACTGACCCTGCAAATATACCTGCCACTGCACCACTCCTCCCACAAGATGACAGCGACCGCGAAGAGCCCAGTCCAGAAAATGGTACACATTCGCTAATTTGCAGTATAATACTTCCTTCACATAGATTGTAGTAGATAGCTTGTTAACATTTCTTGTTGTCGGTTCGGTCGAGTAGTATTTTTTGCTTCAATGTTATTTTTGAAGTAGATTACGCACGCTTTTTAAATATGGTTTGGTTGTGTTTTTTGCTTTTTAGCACCAGGAACTGTGTTTTTAGCCCCTGTTGTGTCTACTTCTTCTGCTGTTCCTGCACGCCATGAGCAGCAGCAGCCCTCAAGTGTAGTGAAATTACCCCCAGTATTTCTATCCGACACCGTCCGGATTATCGAAACGAGTCCGATCGCAATCATCGGTGGCCCCCGCTACGGCCAGTTACAACGTTCCTCAAACTCCAAAGATTCCCTTGTCTCGCTCGACTGAGGACGCTTTACCGTCAATTCAATTTCCAACATGTCAATCAACCGATACCACCTCCAAAAGGCAAGCTGGAATACAACTTCGCCGATCGAGTGCAACCGTCAATGCAGTATATTGCTCCCACTCGTAGAGGGCGCTTTTCCTTCCACCTTTATCGTCAAACTACTTAACCCTTTCTCGTAGCCTATACGCAACACTATTTAGCTTGTTCAGTACAACAGCAGGAATTGTAAACTGCTACTGATTTAATTGTTTATATTTTCACTATATCCTGCTACATCTTAAATGTAAACTAGACGTTTCTCACTTTTTCTTGCTATTTTCCTTTGTGTGCTAACTAGTCAAGTTATAAGCTGCTGTTGCAGCAACAACCGTTTTTCTCGTCGAGCATATTCGACGTCAGTTAACCACTTGAGTCAATGAGCTAATTGCTAAATTACTACGTAAACCTTTAGTATTTCAATAATAAAGAATTAGTATTCAAGTAGAACAGCGCTGCTCCGAATAATTATTTTTCTCACCACCAACGCCATATGTAACCCCAACAGACTAGACCAACCGCCGGCGTTTTTCAATCCAACGCTTACTAAAAAATGTACGACGGTCACGCCGGACTGTAATATCAATGCATATCAAAATCATCTCGTTGCGACTCTACCTGTGCAATAAAGTGCAACACAGCAGCGGCCCAAGACGGCGACATTGACTTATAATGTTCACTGACTGAGTACATAGAAATGACGATTCTTTTCGGACTGTAAGTGTCACGATTGGCAAACTCACTCAGTCAGTCAGTCAGTGTTCTTGCTCATCTTGCAAATAATATTACATGACGAGAATCATCATCCCCGCTTCATCTCCCTTCCCATCTTCTGTAACGTGTATTTTATATCGACATAACGGGATTCTTCTCCCTCGAAATCATTCCACTTCCGAAACAAACTCGCTCCTTCATTGCATCTTACAGCGTTCGCCTGTCCAATATCCCCGACCGAACGCTTCTTCCCTTCTCGCCTCAACTTGGTCCATAAAACTCCATTCAGTTCGGCAATAGGCCACAACAACAGCGTCAGACAGGTTCCGTCGTCCGACGACGCTGCCTCAACCCTCGCCGGGACTCCAATGCAACACGGCTCAAGCAATAAGCAACCCTCTCAAGACCATGTTTAGCGAAATATGCATTGATATCAACAATGTTTCGCTGCTGCTGTGAGACCGCGATTATGATACCACCTGCCCACTAAACAAAACTCTTTCCTTCCTCTCGACAAAGGCATATGGACGAAGGACCAAAGACTTGTTGAGACGCTTCCCTCGACGACGACGACTATCCTCGTTCCAAGTTGTTCGCAAAGTTGGCTGCAACAAGGCAAAGTAAATCATGTCCCAGGAGCGCAACAACGTCCTCTTCTACGGCAACAAGAATCGCATTCCCTCATTTTTCTCTCCTAGCCCACTTTCGCGACCTTAGTTCCCACACATGCAAAGCACCATCAGTTCCGTCCCGTCTTGGCTTCACACAACACAAATTATACACACCTTGACTCATTATTACACCTTTGCCACGGCTAAACACACTTCCAGCCATGTAGCTCAGCAGTGACATTCGACGACGACGGCCAACTCCAATCCGCCAGCTTCGGAGCTGGACTCCGTGACACATCCTGCATTTATAGTGCTTCGCCCACGTCAGCCCACTTTTCTCCAGCTCAAGAGACACTGCTTCCTCTTCAGCTAATCTTTAGCTCTTGTGTGTGGTGATTGAAATTTTGGTGTTGCCCGGTCAGATATTTTTGTTTGCTATCACATCATCTGGAGAGTGCCGCAAGTCCAGAGATTGAATTTGAAGCCTTCGTCTGTTGGAAACTAACAAAGTTTTAACGTGTGTCAAAAATGTGTATCGTTGCTTCCCGAGGCCAAGTTTAATGTGTCACCATCAGCCTGACATGGAAAACAATAGCGGAACTTGATTTAGTGTTTCTCTCGTTTTGTCAACATGGATATGGATACATACGCGGATTTCAAACTTCCTCGATCAGTAAGTCAACAAAAGTTGCTTTCAATCATCCCACAAATATTTGTCAACAAGCAAGGCGAGACAACGAGAAAGTAGAAAAATTGCAGCTCCTACGCGGGCTTAACCTGTGCCAACACAAACAGTCATTCCCCACACCACACTTTCTTCGTGTCAATTTCTCGATTTGGCATACCCAATTTCTTCTCTGACCGCACCAACTTTTTTATCAACAGCTCCGCAATTCAACTCATTATACCACCTATTAACTTGCATTCAGCAGATAACGCTGCGGTTTCCTATTATGTCTTTTGCCAAACATCAGGCGGTTTCCATTTCACCTCTCTGTTGCCGATTCTTCTCAACCCTTTTACAAACCATTTTCATTTTCGTCACTTGTTGTCTTTTTCTACAACTTCCTTGGTTCCTACTACTGCTGCTCCTGTTTTCAATTCAAGACTCTCCACATCAAAATGTCAAACTTTGCCACGACCGCCGTAGATTGACAGAGTGACTACTGGTGCGCCGAGCAATAATAATAATAAAAAGATTCTCAAGTTTGTGATAGGAGCAAAAGTAGTAAAAATCGTGCAAATATATCGTGTAAGCAATTTAAATTTCCATCCGTTTCTCCTATCCATGTCAATCTTGTCGAGTGGTCTGATAATTTACGGCTCCTACCAAAACCACCCTCGCTCTCACATCCTCACATCAGCGCCATCTCATCCACATCATGACTTTTACCCTCGTCTCAAAACTACACTTAACGCTGCCTGGCTGTTTCGAACCTTTGCTCATTAACGATACCTAACAGACGGCGACTCATTCCGCAAGTGTTCATAAGTTAGTCGAAATATCCACTTGAGTCGTAAGGCATACAGGAAGAGTTCCTTCCGTCAGTGTTTCCGTTCTTATGCATACTAACAAAAAACTGCACGAGTCAATGTGATTGCAAGTCAAATTCCCCTCAAGTTAGGTTAGACGGACAGGTGGCTGGTCGGTAATCACCTCATTTTCAAAACTGATCTACCGTACCGTATTTCCTCTGATAAACTCGCCAACTTTTTGGTAGTAAACAAAATCCAGTAGTACCAGTTTCATTCAACATCATCTCGAGCGAAATCTTGCTCTCTCGATTATCCTTACGATTTATTGCTTCGCCTCAAGTTAATCAATTTTCTTGTTTCCCTGTAACAAGTACATGGTCGCATACAGAATTTAAAACCCAAAAAATGAACTACTTATCATTTCCGCTCAATACCTGCAAATCCAATTCAAATTACAATCTTGGAAAAATTCTCACCTTTCCACTCCTGTTTTTCATCACCTTGGTCATTTCAAAATATAATGTGCATGCCAATGACCAGTTGAACAATATGAGCTTGTGCAAAGGAAAATTTACACGACTCAAGGTGAAGATATAAAATTCGCCCTATTCCGTCCACCACCTTGTTGTCGTTCCTGATATCATTTTTACCAACTTTCACACTCACCTTCAGTCATATGAGCCGAGAGCAAAGGAAACAAACACCAACTTTTATTTGCGAAAAATGAGCTTAATTCATTCCACTGTGATCTCTATCCACGACTTGTGTGTGTGTGAAGGAGTAATAAACAAAAGAAGCTTCATCATCAATCCAACCATCGTCCTTACTCCTTACGGCAGTTTCAATTCACAAAAATCTCTCTCAAAAACACTCTTCTTCCCAATTGTTTCTTCTAAACAGAAACAATACCTTGTAAAAATCACCGCTTTTCAGTAATTCATTCTTCAAAAGCACCATACAACAAAACTGCCGCCGTCATCAATGCATCTTTAATCTGCATTCAAAAAGCTCAAATAATAATAATAATAATACCGCCACAATGTAAGCAATTTCAAAAACACTCGAGTCTTGAGTCTAACTCTCTAACTTGATTCCATTCATGTCCGCTCAAGGGAAAATTCGCATCCTTCATCTTCAACTATTTCAGCGAAACCGACACAGTCTTTCTTTTTAGTCTTGCCGGGTTTCAATATCTGTCTCAAATGATTTAACGCCATCTTCTTACAAAACAGCTTTTCCTGTAGCCGACAGGTGTCTCCAACCAAATTACTGTGACAAACAACGCCAATGAACCAAACGTTTAAATCATCCAAATTGTTTTCTGAATACGTGTCCAACCAGGCTTTTATGTGGCTCATTCTGATGAAAGCTCAAACGTCATTCTTGCAAGATGCAAAAGCCAAGTTTGACCCACTGTTAAATTATACCGCCTTACATTATCAAGTATTTTCCTGCGGTGCATCAATGTGCAGCAGTAGAAAGTTTATCTACAAAACAGCACTTGCAGTAATGGCCTCACCAAGAGCTGTTCAAGTAACATTCTTTAGAAGATAGAAACTGATTCTGACGTTTCAACAAGCGGTAAAATATATTTGTCATGCACCTTCGAGAAATCCGGCAACAACTTCAATTTTCAGAAAAACTCCTTCTTTCAAACCAAGTTCGTATGGTCAAGGTCCAAATCGTGACACTTGAATGGAAGGGACCTCCAGGAATGTGTCGACACCAAATGTGATGAATTTACAAAAGATTCGAATCAACCCAAATAATTATATTTTCGCAAATTCTACAATTAGCTTGCGAAATCTTGTAACAGTATACCCTAGTCACGGAATCTTATTGACTTTGAGCCCAAAATTTTACTTTCTATTTGCCTTCATATTCTTATTGATTATTGCAGTTTGCAAATAACACAATTTTACAATGCTATTAACGGCATGCAATAAACCGGCATCAATCAAATTTACAAATTGCAAATCATGAAAAATTATGTAACCCACCATGAAATGAATTTTTACAACTTGTCATCATTCCTTCTCTATCTTAATTATAATTCCAAATACAGTTTAGTAGTACATTGTCTCAAAAGCTGGTTGTTCCATCATAAACATTTCCTTTCGCCATCATATCATCGATCGACAACAACAACTTGTCAGCATACTGTCTGCTTACTCGGTTTCTTCTGGCTTCCTGCCATTCCCCAAGACGTGACGCGTATTTATTTACAAGATAAAAAAGGCGTATAGGGGCATCTGCTAAGGACGCGAAATGACCAGCTTACAGACGCTGCAATAATGAAAGGTTCCGAGTACAAGAATCCTCATTTCCTGACCCTGCTAATCTTGTTTGCAAGTCAATCGCTTCTTGAGGTAATGTTGCTGCATCTGGTAAAAACTGGCTTCTACGGCAGCGTCGTCGTCGTCGTCTTCAAACTTGAAACTTAACTACTCACCTCCCATGATAATCATCTCGGTTCGTATAGGAGCAACACCTTCTTTGCCGCAACATCTTGCCTGCCTGCCTACTGCACATTACTTGCCCACATCAGAGACATACTACTTACACCTTGACCAACCTTGGCGATTCTCGGCCACTTCTTTCTCCCATTCTTCCTCTCCTACTGTAACGTGCATTACTCATTAATGTTTTGAATCAAACTGCAAAACTTGAGCCTCACTCCCTGAATTTACGCGGACTCCTTTTACCACCACCGAGACTCAACTCAATCATTATCAAACCTACTTTACAACACTCGCTAACCTCCATTTCGCATATTTATTCTTCGCGCATCCTTTCCTCAATCACGCATACAATTTCGTCGACCAACAACTTTGGCTCCTGCCACCGCCCGTAGGTCCAAAGGGGCCTCAACGAATAAAACATACAGAGTCACACCAAACCAAACTACTCATCTTTTGCCTTGCCTTCAATTTCACTTTGATCCTATTTCCTTAATTTGCCACACAAAAACGTTAATTTCAAATTATCTTCCATTTACTGGTGGTGCCCTCAAATATGTGGCCTTGCTCCAACAATCTTTTCAAACTAATCAATCCCTCATTCCAATCTCAACAATGTCCGTCATCAAGCAACCAAAAACTGCATGTCTTCCTGGCCATCCAAAGTCAAAATTGAACATTTTTACGTCAGTAGTGCAAGGTAAAGCATCTACAATGTCAAATACAAATCATAAAAACTAATGGAATTATTACACTGCTGTTACTTAATTTCATTACTTTTATACGTATTTTTATCGACAATTGCAATTGCCTAATCTTTCCCCACGAACTTGACATAATTTCTGTAAAACTCCAGCAATCTATCCTATATACACTACATCAAAAAGAAAAGCTTCCAAAATTTTATGCCTTTCAACACAAGCTTCTACAATACAAAAAGTTTCAATTTAAAAACTAATTCACAAACACCTCTTGTGGCAAACTGTGAACAACTACAAGTTTGCGGGTGAAATGTCATGCCGTGACCTAGAAATTAGACTCCAAGTATAGCCTTAACTGCTAGTATTGCCACCTTTCAGCGCCAAACGTTCTCTGACATTCTTACACGGGCACACATGTCACTTAAAAAAGATTTGCAAAAATTGCCTTATTTGTTCATTGTGGGCTATTTGCACTTTTTTGAACAAAGCCTTTATTCAAACTTAAAATACACAATACACCTTATACATGTTCTTTTCTTTCATGGCAAAATTATGCTGATGTATGATCTCATTCATGTCAACTCATTTGTGTGCCTGTTGTTCGAGTTTTTGAGGCCCAAAGCGTTGCAAAATTACATGTATGTATACGGTGCTGAAAATTCTTTCCACAGGTGCGCTCACATGTTGGTCGTCAGTCCATTGGTTTACCGCAATTAGGTTGACAACAAATCTTTCGTTCATTAATGCATAATAAACTCGCTGTCAAACTTGATTTGGATGCAATCGACTTAAAATCCCTGTTTTGCAACTGTTTTACTTGTCAATCTGCTGGTAGTAGCAATAAACTTCAACATCACCCAGATTGTCACCTTCCCACAAACACGCATTTCCAAAGATAAAAGCAATAACTTACATAATTGTACAAACTGACCACTAACTACCCCAGTGACCTGCACAATCAAACGTTTCTTTTTGATTTTGTAACTTATCCACGTTTTAAACTAAATACAGAAGCAACTGCTTTGAACACCTTCCACCAAATTAATCGTTCCGGTTTCCTCAATCCGGATTTTATTCCTTTCCTAATCGACAACCTGCTACTGAAATCAAGTTTCAATACCTTGGTTGGCAATATTGGAGTCATGTAAAAGCCAATGTCGTTAAATTACTTCATTTGTTGAACTTCAATCTTTACACAATGATGTAATTTTGACCTTAATCAGACCGGACCTTTGAATAGTCTTGTTCATCTCTATTAAGTTTTACAAAACTAAAACCTTGGAAGGCACAAGGCTAGAAGCAGTTCCTGCACAATTCTTAAAATTTGAACTAACCGCATATTTCACTTGCATTGACCGACACAAAGAGGTCAATTCTGACGAAATAAATATTCGCTTCCTATATTCATTTCAATTTCCTCAACTATCAACTGCTCTGGGAAATTAAAACCCATGAATTAATGTATCCTTTTTCAGCACATAAAATAAGCACTGCCCCGAGGTTTAGCCACATAATAAATGAGACACAAAACACCTTGAGCAAATTTGCAAAAGCATTTTATCCCCCATTAGCAACATGACTTTTCTTGTAAACCGCGGTAATAACTTCCTTGATGCCATCAAAGATTCCCGCCTGCCCGTTCCGCCTCCCTCATTACATGACTTCCCGTATTTGTACAATTTCCCGGTTGTTTCCTTACCGTCAACATTATTTCAATTTCCATTTTCGCAAGTACAGCTCATTTAACTGACCGTTTCCTATTTCTTATTGCAATTTCAACTAGCAATTCATTTTGTCGGACTGCGGGCATTAAGTAAAAATTTCAACCATGTACTTTCTCAACTAGATCTATGACGACCTTTCACACTTTACTTGGCTCCGGGTTTTACCCAAAAAAAACAGAAAGTTTAAAAATTATCCGGTGTGGTTAGTTAAGAAATCAGGTAAAAATTTCACTCTTGCGAAACTGCTAGAAATACTTGGTCGAAAAATTGTTTAGCACAAAAGGAGAATGAGCCGGAGGTCTTAAGCAAATGGTCAAATTGGCAAAAGCATGCTGTGGAGGGCAAGGAAGAAATGATAAATCACAAGATTTACTCCTTCTGCATCCTTTCATTCTTGCAGATTTACAGACCGAAATCCTCCCACGATCTTCTTCGATCCATACTTATGCACACAGCGTCAGTATTTAAGTATCAGTCGCTGACAATGATGCGCGCAAAGTCTCTTAGAAATGTCGAGGAACAACATGACGCAGTCGCAAAGTCTGCATTATCCACAAGGAAGGAAGCATGAGGCGGAACAATGCATAATTCCTATTCACAGACCCGCAACCCTCGAATCACGAACTCACAGTTACCGTACTTTTTAAACCCTTCGGGCACACGCTCAGCCATTTCGCTCACATTCGCACGGTCCATCTGTAAATTTGTAACAACGTCTCGCTGCAACAAAACCGTTTTTGCGGTCTCATAAATTATTTCCCTTTTCTTTACAACTTCTCTTCTCATAGCAAACTTTTCGCTTGCACAAGTCCACACGACTTGCTTAATCAATTTGGTCAGTTTGATGACAGTTAGCCAGGTCTTCTTCTTCCTCGTTCCTTACCTCAAGTCCCTCCCAATACGAAGCATCACATTGTTGTCTATCAATTCGCCACATTTTCTACTACTCTTCTAACGGTACGTCACAAACATCGGCCGAAGCATGTTCAATCACCGTCACCTGATTGTACATTATTGCTTTGTCCAATCAAACTTTCGGATTCAACGAGCATTCACCATCGCCTCATCCCCACATACAAATTCCATTACGTAATTTAATTTCGTCATGTGATCCACAGTTACCACAGTTACGTTTACAATCCAAATAATTTCCCCAACAAACAGTCCCCACCCACACCCCATTTATTACGATGATGCCCGATCCGTACCGACGCATTTTAGAATCCCCTCGAATCGGTTTCCTCGATCTAAACAATTTTATTTATAAGGGCTTTTCATGGTACGGAGGGACTTTTAAGCTTCCGCGTCCATGCTTCCTCGGTAATTTGAAGGAAACACAGGCGATTATATTCGGAATTAATCCCGCACGCATGACATCTTCACATGTGAGCGTATTTCTCAAGCCGGATTCCCCGCCATACGTCATGATTATATCAACATAACTGACAACACGTTTTCAGAGTCCCTTTATGGACTTTTAAATACAACTTTCCCTAAACTCACTTCCTGACTCTCCCGTCTCCTGCACACCTTTTTCCTTACTTATATTTTTACAACAGCACAACTCATCTTCATGAGCCAAGTCCTTTATCGACATATATAATATACTTTTCATAAAATATTTGCCTGACCATGCATTCATTGAGCATCAAAACATACGACGGAGTACAGGAATTTAAAGTCTGAATCCTACACTTTCCACCCTCACCTTAACTTTTCGTTCAAGTAGTCAAGTAGCCAGCCACCAGCTCCAGACTGCCGATGAGTATTGTTGTATAATCTTATTTTTTATCGTCCGTTTCAACCAACTCCTTCTTCCGTTCGCCTTCCTGTCAGCCAACATGCGAACCGAGCTCCATTTTTTCCATTCTCACCTGCACACCTTTCCTTTGTACTCCAGAAGAAGCTTCTACGGACCATAAAGCAATCCAACAGACTTGTTCACTTTTTATACTCCAAGCTCTAAACTTTGTTATATTACTTTTTATAATTCTGCTCCTTCAAATTCGACAATCTCTAAGCTTCAATTTCTCAAATTTCGTCATTTCGATAATTACAGCCAAAAAATTGATATTCCACAAACTTGCCATTCTTATACTTGTGCCCTGGAAACTTTAAAGTTTAAAAGTCTCCACTCACCCTCATAATTGTTTGATATTTCCGTAGCAGGAGCGACTTGGAACCCTTCCCATATCAAATGATACCTGCATATGCGTTGCCTCAAGAGTCGACAAAAGCGAGACTCTTCCACCCTCTAATCATAATCAGTCTGCTACTTATACCTTTGCCTTTTTCCCTGTTGTTGCTCCATGACATGCCTTTACACGAGCGTGGCGTGGATTCCACCCCATCCAAAACAGTCAGGTCTCTCAACTCACCCCCGCATCCGCTCTTCATTCTCACGTTATACAACCAACTCACATACACACAGCTTTTGCCGTGAACAAATGCCTCATCCGCTGCCGCCACCACCGCCGCCAAATAACCCTTGCTCATATTTCACCAAACCACATGAACGCATTAATTCTTCCCTCATTTCACATTCAACGCTGCGTCTGTGCGTATTCGCATCTGATTATCTGTGTGTGTGAGTGGTTATTTTTTCGTATTGATTATCAAACCGTGATTATCCTTGTGCCAGTCCATTGAGATTTCTCAAAGAAAACTTCAAGTGTCCCAGGCAATAATTATACCTACCTCTCAGTTTGCCCTGATATAAAAAGAATCTTTGTTCACTCAAAAACGTTTAGTGTTTTGCTTTGTGCATTTTGAAAATCAATTTATATTGACTTGTGGTTAGTGAACGCAAAAACTTTTTATTATTCTTTTGGATCTAAGCACGCCAGTAAGTACACCGTCTAGCCTTTACGCAATTTTCCCCAATTCTTTTAGAAACTTTCATTGCTGTAAAAACTAGTCAAAACAAGTCCAAGTGCTTTTCAAGATATTAACCATTTCTTTCTCTTCTTTCAACGCCTCCCAAGTACCAAACATAAATATAACCCATTTGAATCAGGTCAGCAAATCTATATCTTCTCCCTTCATTATAACATCATTAACAGAGCATTAAAACGAATCTTCTCAATCCCCAAATAAATATACCAAACACAACCCAAACTCATGCGTGCCTGCATTTTGCAGGCGCAGCGCAACTAATTTCTTTGCGATATCCCAAATTAACGTTTCGCATCTTTGTTTTGGCACGCTTCAATTCGAGTGAGAATTTGCAAGAATATTCGCATCCTCTCTCGTTCCGGATCCATGTCTCGCCGGACAATTATAGATATTCACAAGTAAACTTTTAGTCACTTCTTGAAACATGCATTCAACACTGATTGAATCATTTGCTTGAAGACTAATATGGGTCAGTGTCCACATCAATTACATATTTACTGAATCAAGTTGACGTGGGTGGTAGATCACATGCATATCTCAATCTGATGACCATTCATCAAGACTCCCCGACGCGGCAAAACAATGTAACCATATGTATATCTTTTTCCAACATTTCAATTATTTCGTGCAACCCTTTTACAACCAACGTTGCTGTAATACGCAGCATTAACAAATTAATCGATTTCTATCACTTTAAGCTTGCCTTATACAATATCTTTGAAACCTCAGCCAGACAAACCATCAAATGTGGCATTAAATCCCGTGTAACTGCAATTTACAACACAAGTCTACAATACTGTATATATGCAGTTCATACTTTTTAATTTGATGTTTATGTCGTTCTGGTTGATCAACAAATACGTTCCAAGTCAACACCCTTTTTGCAACCTTCATTATTAATTTTGCACACTCGTATATTATTCCTATATAAGTCCGCAGAATGGCCAGTACCCTTGCGAAATTTCACGCACTTTATCCGTCTCGCCCTTGGTTCTCGTTTTCTTACAGTTTCTTCTATACTCTGTCCTCTTATACAATCAACCGAAACAAGGTTCCTCAATTAGTCCAAGTCTTATCAAACCCAAGCATCTCTCGACTTATTCAACTCCTTCCAAGTCCACGCAACGGGATTATGCAATTAAAAAGCTTAAAACCCTGTTGATCCTGGTTTTAAACGCATAATATAAAACTACGGTGGGGCTACTACATAACTTGACAATCATTAATTCCCCGGACAGATTTTTACTACCAGCTTTGCCAATACAAGTTTCATCTTGTGGAATATCTTTGTACTTGTCCACTCCATCATAATCTGCATCAATTGAACCATACACAATCAAGCCATTATGCATCCCATTGGAATCTTCCTATTCACCACAATCTGGGCCAAGCCCACCTTTACGATTTTTCCGTGATTCTCAACCTTATTCGTCTCAAGGCTACTGCCTTCCTATCAGCCCTTTACATCAGAAAAAAAATGCCTCTGCTCTCCTACCACGACTAATTACAAAACACTACAACCGGATTTACATCAATCAACAAAGGTAGCAACAAAAGTAGACCTCGTTAAAAATCTTCTGACGAGTTATATACATGCGAAATTTAAATTGGCGCTTCTCCATCAACTGACCACCACTGAATGTGCAAACTTGAGCAACTAAAAAAGAGGCCCAAAGCTGTCACTAGAAAAATCAACATTTTACTACCTATTATATACCGACTTTAGAAAACAAAACATCCGGTCAACAAGCTTTTCCTCCCTTTGAAAAGTTCTGTTACATTACTGACTTCAGTTAGTAAGAAGCATTCGAGAAGAAACTGTTCATTCCTGTTCGAGTTACTTTGAACAAGTCTTGAACGCAGTTGGATTCCCACAAGAGCTTTCTTGCAGGTCCAACCGTAACATTGCTCAGCTTCTACAATCCTCAGTCAGTCCTTAGAATGGGATTCACCTCACGCTCTCTCCCATCTCCACAGCCGTAAACCCGTGTTAAATCTCGTTTAAAAACAATAGCAATAACAATCTCGTCCTCCAACCTTTCATGTTCCCACCGTCCGACGCCGACTGATTACACCTCCAATGCTGAAATCTCATTTGCACTTCAATACAGCCATATATTCCCAGCAAAGGTTAAATATTTGAGAAAAAATACACATTTCCCAACCATTTCCCACATAATCCGCTCTATCCTTGCCTTTGTTACAATTACGTTCTACTACAGCATTGTAACTTGACTGACTGATGACCTGTGCCTGTACCTATCTAGAGAATTTTACAAGGTTGCAACTACCTCATACCATCGTCTGTAAATTTTGCAGATTTATTTGTCCATCTGTAAAGCCAACAACTATAATGGCTTATACAAAAGTTTGTCATCAGATTTTGAAAGCCTGAAATCGGGACATTTGACCCGTTTCCACCTCTCCTAAACGCACTTCAAATGGGACAGTTTCATTACCATCGACGTAAATGTCAACTCTCCTAACCCATAAACAACATGTCGAATTTTCATATTGACAGCTTCACTTTATTTTTCTTCCAGTAAAAATATGGCCAGAATTTGTTATCTAGCTTTAGCTTGTCCAAGAACAGCTTTGTCATCTCAAGTCCGAGGACAGTCATTTAATTTTATGTCTGCATCAAAGTCTTCAAGCGTGCCAGTGTAGTACATCCCACTCTGGAATTTCTTGGGCAATTATCTGCCATTTTACCTCGTCGTATTTGCCACCAACCTCTCGGCCAAGTAGAATTATACATCTCATAAAACGTGGTTCATGTTTTATGCGACTTTACCTCAATTTCAGCAAGCCGTCAAACTGCATAAGCCCATTCTATAAATCATTACAACTTCTTTGCCGACTGTCACCGTTTTTTACTTGACTCACTATGGCCATCATTCAATTCTTACTCCTTTTCAATACGCTTTAAAACAACTTTCGTCCTCACCGCAGCAGCACAAACTGCTTTTTCTTTTAGTTTCACCCAGCAAGTATGCGAAGCAGGTGCACCAACAAAAATTCAGCCCGTGTTGCACAAATCACACAGCAATTTGATCCTGCCTTATAAAGCCATACTGTTAAAATCTCCGTTTATTGAGAAATCAAGGCTTGAATCAAACAAGACAAAATTATATGCAATCAATCCTGAGCCGCGCATCATAAATAATACTTGCTAATCTACTTGCTCCCTTTTAAATGGCTTTCGTTTCCCTGCAAGGTGCACTTGATGTCCCAAACAATTGTACCGTTCATAATTCAGTTGTTGAAATGACTTACTCTCTCCTCGGCCACTTTT
Organism: Sphaeridia pumilis; assembly: GCA_034698345.1. Classification (NCBI taxonomy): domain Eukaryota; kingdom Metazoa; phylum Arthropoda; class Collembola; order Symphypleona; family Sminthurididae; genus Sphaeridia; species Sphaeridia pumilis. Next base: position 19,791 of record JAQGBJ010000400.1, on the reverse strand, counting down.
GCCACGTTATCTACAGAAGACGCCATGTTCTGATTCAATTGGTCGTCGCTGTCGTGTGCACTCTTTTTCCGCACTTCCTCTTCCCTTCGGTCACACAATTACTCCATTAACCTCGCACTCCCTCCAAGCTAAAAAGTTAAGCCGACCACTACGCCATGCCATTTCTGTCTATACTTGTAAAGATACAAGAGCAAAATATGGTGCGGCCTCATTAATTTTTGTCACCTTCGCATTCATAACAATTTCGCTATACCTCGGTAACCCTCTTCAGCTTCTCATCCCCTTTCACCTGTCCTCCAAGCTGAATTTGTCGGTGGAACAAATATATAATCAACAAATATGCCACAGTCCAAGATACAGTTCTGTTCAAATTATATTTGTCGACACTTTTATAAACTCGAATTCATTTCCCCCCTGTCAGGTTATATATGGACAAATCATTATATACACCAGCAGCAGCACAGCTTAACAAATTCACAAACAAAGCCATGTTTCACTTTTAAACTTTCCAACATTTGATGGATTCCAATGATCCCCCCATTAATGATTATTCCTTTTATGCGTGCGACTGCAATAAAGCAAACGCAGCCGACGAAACCTCAACAGCAACAAGTTGAATTATCCCCTTCGCAAAAATTACCGCAAACAGCAAAAAACAACTGTTTGCTAAATTCACACTTGTTCTTCTCGCCGCAACCTCTAATTATCAAAAACCCGTATATGTGTGTTCGTCGAGCTCCATCAGCGTCTCGGTCTGATCAAATGTCTGAATCCCATGTTCTTTCTGCATTAACGACGTGTTTGCGAACAATGGCAAATGTTGAAGAATTTCCACAAACTTTTTGTGCGTGCAAGCAGCACTTTAACCCATGTCTCTTGTTTTTTCAGGTTCATCACGATCGCTCAAAAAAGTCGTCGACAGGACATTATCACACCAGTCATCGAACGACTTCGACTGCCTCCACCACATCTGCAGCCTCCAATGGAACTGTTCTAGGCCGCTTTCTCAAGCTTGGAAAATCAAAAAGTGACGCCAATGGATACAGTCTCAACAAACCCTCTCGCTCTCGCAGTGCCCCGCAACATCAAGACGACATTCAAGACGATGATTTTCGTGTAACAACAGCATCGCGAAGTCCCGTCAACAGAATGGTTCACAACAAAATCGGCGGTCCTAGAAAAGAAGTGTCGAGGTCGCATTCATGGATCTACGGCTCTGTCAAACTTCAGTCTGACCTTCCATTCGGTTACGGCTCTTCGTTCAACCCGGGCGGCGGCTCAACCGGGCATTCTTCGGTCCACTCATCCTCTTCTCACTCGCCCAATTCTTCGTCATCGCCTTCCACTAACGCGTCCATTTCCAACAACAACAATAACGCAAATAAACAATTCCCATCGGGGAGCTCAATAAAACCGTGCCAAAATGCCAATGGTAAACAACTCGAATTTTGTGGAGCTTGTGACTGCACCAGTGACTTTGATTTCTTGCGACCTGACCAAACCACAGCCGTTTTGAGTCCATCAGTTTATGCGGTGCCACTTCACGGAGAGCATGCCAATTATGCCGCCTACTGTGCTGCTCATCACGGCCACATGCCGCAGTACCCGCCTGGCCTCGTCGGTGCCTATGCATTACCGCCAAACGCTGTCAAGGGCAAACACGCCAGCGGATCATCCAATAAAGACGAAAGCAAGTTTGTGAGCAGCGTCCGGAAGTTGACTTGGAAGAGCCTTAAACAAGTAGTCAAAAAGAGACCGAGTCTCGACAATGTCCTTAAACTGAACAAGACTTCAAACAACGACAGCACTTTGCCACCGCCGTTCACATCGATTCAGGCTGCCATTCCCGACACCTTGTTTGCTCCCGGAAGCACCGACTACTTTTTTCCCGACAAGAAAAACTACTACGCGAGCTGTTCTGACCTACACGATGCTCCACCATACATGACAGCGTCAGTTCGAGTTCGTCCCAAACCACCACGTCAGTCGTGGGACTTTCCCAATGAATTTGGTCCTGTACCCAACTACCAACAAGATGATCAAATCTACCATTCCGAATGGGACCTTCGTCAATTTATGCCTTACGACGTATGGCTTAATGCCACCAACAACAATAATAATAATAACCCGGATGAAACCATGTCCGAAGCGTACCCACAGCCTATGAGTCAAGTTCAAATCGCCAAGATACCCAAGGCCAGTAGATCCAACACATCTTCTGAAGCAAACAGCAAATCAAAAAATAAAACATCGTCATCCCAAAGTCACACCTCTACTTTTGAGACGTCTAAAAAGCGAAACGGCAACAGTAGTCAACAAAAAGACAAGTCAAGTGCCTCAAGTATTACAAACGGTAGTATCCGCAGTTTACATTCTCTAAAAAAATCGAGTATTCTGGAACCTGAATTGTCTGCCTATCAACTCATCAAACAACAACCAAGTTCTAAAAGTGAAGATTCTAAAAAGCTCGCTAGTGAAGACAGTGATGATTTGAGCGACAACGCTTTAAACGATGACCCTGTTCGAATATGTGGTCGAGGCATCTACATGCCACCCAAGAATTTGATAGCTGCCAGTAGCTTGACCAACTCCAAGCAGCAAAACCCAAGTGAAACACAAGATCCCAGAAAGATTATCATTGATACCACTGCTCGATACCCCGAGGACGTCAAGAGACAAGAAGCCGCCGTTGCTTCTACGGGAGCGCCGCCTCCTCGTCAAATCAACAACGATTCGCGCCCATCGACCAAAATTAATCCTTCCGCAAATCCCACAACTATTGATTACAAGCCTGACCACATTAATTCAACCGCAAAGACACTTGCCAAAAGCAACGGTGGCCATGTACACATCTCGTCACCGACATCTTCCAAGGTTGACGTTGACGATAATCCGCTCTACCAAGCGGCACTCTTCAATTTGGGACATCCAACCAAATTATCCTTCAGCAACTCTGACTACAACACTGCAGCTGACGACATGGTCTTTGAAAAACCAAGAGAAAACCCCAATAATAATAACAGCTCAGCAACATCAATGTCTATCGGCGGAGGTCGAAGCGCCAGTTCCAGTCAACAAGACCCAGGAAGAAACCGTGTCAAATTTTCAATTTCTGATTTTGACCGTGATTCTGAAGCTCGTCAAGAGGTAGAAGACTCCAAAAAAGGAGGAACAGCTCCAAATCGATACGGAGCTATGAAAAAGCGCAAATCCCGCTCCAAGCAGCTCCAGCGGGAAACCATCTACGAAGAAGACAGTGAGAATTCGGATGACAACAAAACATACGCTGTCAAAATAATTGTTTCCCACTCAAACAACATGTCAGAGTACGTGAAACCCATTTTGAAAAAAGTACCTCCACTTAATGACGTTTCAGAAAAAGTGAACGACTCCTCATCGTCATTTAAACAACATGGGCAGGAGGAGGAAGGTAATGGTTCAGGTCCAGTGGATTCCAATCGTCCCGGCATCAACAACATTACCGGCACATGCCGTTCACCTCCACCACCAACTCGTTCCGTTAAAAAAGTTCAATTTGATCAGAATCAAACGATAGTGTGCCATGGCTTGAGTAGTGAGGATGATTACGAGGAAGATGGCAACGATAGCGATTGCACTTTGGTCAGAGCCGAAGACGAAGATCATCAAGCGGCATCCTTGCATGATCCCAACAGTAACGACTGGATCACTGTAGACGAACTTGAGACCGGTCCCACAACGACTACGCCTTCTCCACCACCAGCAACTCCATCAAATGCCCAACATGTTCAGCTTTCTCAAAAACAACAAGCGTCTCATCAAACAGCCCCGAAATTGTATGAATCTCCCAAGGTTCTACAACATGAGCAAAAATCTGCGAGTCAACCGGAAAGGACTCTAATTTCTGAACCCCAGTCCAAAATTTATGAAGCTCCCAAGCGACCCTCGGAACCGCCACAAAAGACCACTTTTACTAGCAGCAAGAGCTCAAATAAGTCGAATTCTTCTGAACTGACAACAATCATTCTCACAGGTAAAAAGTCTTTACCCATTGATTACTTTCTTTTGCCAATTTCACATTATGTATTTGGGCAGTCCTGGTACAACTGAACCTGTAGTTATCAGCTTAAGCTTAGGTCCTGTTTCTCTTATGGATTTCATTGTCACAAGTAACTTACTCCGTTGCCGGCTCTTATTGCAAACTGCAAAAAACAGATAATTTCATTTTTTCTACTTCATCAAAGCCTCCCAGCTTCCCGCCCCCAGGATCGTTCACATGCCGCGTGCAAGTTACGTTGTAAAATGTAGTTTTTGCAAATTACCCGTTTCACCTGCTCGCTGTAACGCTTCCTTGCTCAAAATATTTCCCGAATTGCCCATTCGTATCATACACAACTTGTGCTCTTAATCCTGTGCACCCGTCACATCCGTCATTTAACGCTTGCTTCCTTGTGTTTATTTACAGGTGCTGCGGGTACATCTCGGATCTTGAACCCAAATTCCTTGCTCTTCCACGACACCACAAGAATCCGCCTCAACCAAACGAGACCCTCATTAGAAAACTCTTTCAAGCTTAACTTGTCGACGCAACGTCAAAATGATCCAAAAGGAACAAATCCCTCGTCTCCTGCCAAATCATCGTCGTCGTCACCCAAGTCATCCATTCGAATCAAGCAATCCCATTCCTTCCGGCACTCACCTCCTTCTTCAAGTCTTGCTACCAGCCAAGCCGCTGCCAATTCATCTGCATCAGCATTAAGGCCACGAGAACCCCCACCACCTCCGCCCCCTGCCGTCACCTACAAAAAACAGCAGTCTACCGCTAAAAAACAGACAAGTCAGTCTGCTGGACCCGTCGCCAGAAAAGTCAACGCTACCAACATCAAAGCTCCACAACCTCGGTCAACATCAAATAATCAAGCGCCTTCTGAGACTTCCATCCGAAATCGTACTCCTGCTGTATCCACAAACAACAGCAAATCTACTTCCGCGTCAAACACTTTCGCTAACAAATCTGTCCTCAAACAAAGCCATCAAACATCGACAGAAAGCAAGCAACAAAGAGCACTCGATGCACTCACTGAACAATTAAAACAAAGAACAAGGGAACAACAAAATAACATCAAAAAGGCCGCCGGATCTTCTCAAGCGTCACCAACCGCTGGTGTTAATAACCCAGAACCACGAAGCGCAGCGCCATCTGCCGCCGGTAACAACGCTACGAATGTTGAGATAGTCACAAAAGCCAATTCAGTATCTGAAATCCGCATCTACTCAACACCAAGCATTCAAAGCCAGCATCAATCCGGGCAGGCTTCTAGAGAGAACCATTCGGGACCCCTTCAAGAAATGCATTATGCGGCTACAGATTTAATGAGTGGCTCGAATTCGCAATCGCAGGACAATTCCCGGGAACGTTCAAACTCACGTTCAGGAAGAGGCACGTCTTCCTCGAATGTTGGCAACCAAGCATCGAACGCTTCAAGTACCTCCGTTGTTTTGATTGTTGATGGAGTGAAGAATGCAGCTTCACCGCCAGTTCCCCCAGTTAATACAGCGCGCACTCTAAGCGAACCGACCTCAGTTTCAACTTCAGCCCCTGTATCAACTTCGACCGCCAAGCCTTCGCCATCAACACGTTCTGCTCCTCCTGCCCCTGTCACCACTGAACCTCGTATATTCCACTTGAACAGTGAGACTCCACGCCAAAGGGCCATTTCAAACGAATACGTTTGCACCGATACCTTCAAACAGCTTTCTAGAGCCCCAACGGAAGAACCTTTATACGACGACGTCGTCACACCCCAGCAAGTGGCACCGACGAGCTTCGACAATGGGCTTCACATGCCACCGCCTCAAGCGCCCCCACCACCTCCGCCTGCATCGGCAGAAGAACCGATCTACAGCGACACCAGTTCAGAGTCAACTACTAAACCGTCCATTTACTCAACTCGCAATCGTATTATCTATGACGATACGCTGTCCCTCATGTCGAGTACATACTCCGGCAAAAACAATGGCAGTATTCACGATATTTACAGGCTAAATGACCCGACTACCGACGAACCGCTCTACGACGATGTCATGAACCTGGGCATGCCCGATTCCGACAGTGGCGCTGAGACTGAAGAGTTGCCGCCTCCCTTGCCTTCTCAAGGACCCCCAACTCATTTACTCGGCAAGATTTCGACTGATTTGCCCATTCTTAACTTCCCATTGTTGCAAAGTAACAAAACAAAAAAGCACAAATTAGCTTTAGCTACTTCAGACAGCTCAGCTCCTCCAGCAAGCCAAAACGGCGCAGACCAAGAATCGGAAGAAGAAATTCTCGATCGAACCCGGTCCCTCCTACTAGAACTCAATGACAAACTGACCAAACTCAACTTTCCTCCAGGAAACGACTATGCTACTTACATCTCCAAAGTTGTAATTTCTTCGTCATCAGAGTCGTCTGGAGTTGAAGAAGACTACAATTCCGAAAAGAACTTTTCTTTAACTCGTGGTGGTTCCTCAGCCTCACAACAACAGCAATACCGACTGAACGCCATCTCGAAACTCGCTTCAGACACCATTTCCATGGCACGTGGAAAGTTTCTAGACAGCATGAAAACAACTAGTCCAAACAACGCCGCTAAAGGAGCAACAGCCAAGGATTCGGAAGAGCCAATCTATGAAGAAATCCGGGAACTGCAGCAACAAAACAGATCTAGTTCTCCTATTTACGCTGACGCTTTTGATACCCAGTCCCTATTTGAGTCATCAAATTCTGCTAGCAAGAATGAAATCTTGTCTTTTTTAGAATCTATAAGAGACAGATTGACAGCAGGAAAAACCGTAAGTTAAATGGTCCACCTTCAAGTAGTATTTTGGAAGAAATCAGTTAACGGAATAATATTTGCTACGTTTTTTTCAGAACTCCCTTGAAAGTTCAGCTTCGTCCTCTCGAAGAGTACGAAACAACGGAGTCAGCATTGACCGCAATGATTCAGGCATTGGTTCCGAATCCGGTTCACTTCCAATCGCCACTACTTTGATGAACCTACCGAGCACATCTGCCGTTCGTAAAAACGTTAACAACGACGTCTCCTCTGATACAACTGGCCTTGCTCAGAAATCGGCTGAATCAAAGTTCAATTGCAAGGATTGCGACGGAGGATCTTCAGATGCACTTTTATTACTAGACTCCAAAGGCCAAGTGATTCAAGAACAAACCATCATGGGACAGCCTGTCAGCAGCGGCCTCTGCCCACTGTGCCTCAACAAAAGAAGTGAACGGAAAGAAATCCTGCAAGAAATTTATGAAACCGAAGTCAAGTACTGTCGAGACCTCAAAATTGTCATGTTTGAATTCTACAAACGCTTCCAGGCCGGTGGCCTTCTTACGAAAGACCAGCTTGAAAACATTTTCCTCAACGTTCAACAACTAATCGACATCAGCCAACAGCTGGCCTCTGTATTGAGAACCAATTTGGAATCCGCAGTGGTGAAAAAAGATTACGACCTGATGTCCGTCAACTTTGGAAAAATCTTTCTTGATTTTGGTGAAGTTATGATGGATGCCTTCGAATACTACTGTACAAGACAGGTATGCACATTCAAACAGCTGCAATTACTTGATCAAAACTGGCCGACGAAAATAAAACATTGAACTTGTAATTTCAGGCTACCGCTGTGTCACTTTTGACCCAACTCGAGAAGGAAAAAGAACTTTTGCGAATTTTCCTACAAGTGTCGCAAATGGAAAACGCTAATCTTCGACGTATGAATTTGCCTGCATTCTTAATGGTAAATTCTAATTCCCCCTCTTGTATTCTCAATATTATCAGTATCGTCTTCTAATATCAAAATTACTTAGGTGCCAGTTCAGCGTATTACTCGATACCCTCTTCTACTGGGAAGACTTCTGAAAGTGACGCCAAAAGATCACGAGTCCAGGGCTGATATTTACCTCGCCCAGCAAATGATCGAACAGCACTTGGAACATATCAACAAGGTAATTTCAAGAAATTTAGCCTCAAATTTTTATCATTGCTGTTTCCTTTTACATGTCTCATTTATTCACAGGTCCCACGTGACGCTGGCGGTGTTAAACTTTGGAGAAAAATTTCTAGTATCCACGGACCTGGAAACGGTTCACCAACACATCGGCGATCTAACAGTGACTTGGACGACGTAATTTCAAGAGTTCGCAAGGTGAGTTTGCCATAGCATAACCTTCAGCTCAAGTAATTAACTAAAGTTTCTATGAGCAATTCCGTTGAATTTTCACAGATGGCGTTCGAAGTACTTGACTGGACAACAGCTTCCGACGCTGCTTGCATTATCGAAGGTCAATTCAGCGTTTTGCACTTGAATGGAAAACCTATCCGGCAAGTCTATGCTTGCCTTCTGGCACGCGGTCAGGTAAGTTCTCCGATGCTTTTCTCATTCAACAGCTCTTATTAAGTATTAAGTTTCAATCCGATCAGATGTTATGGTACAATGAAACTTGATAACCATTTCCTGGAAGCCTGTAAACTTTGTTTACAAACCTTGGAACTAAAATCCGCTTCGGCGAGTCATGTTTACTGATTATTGCGATTTCAGTTTGCCTTTACCCTGAGGCTATTTCGAACTAATTCCCCAAATTTTAATATCCTTATGACTAGCTGCCTGAGACCGACTGATACCCCCTTCAGCTTTATATTCACAGTCTTGGTTCTTATTTCTCGTCTACCACATAATTTCCCTCTGACAGAATTACAATCGCGCTTCCCGATATTAACTTGCTGTTTGTGTACTCTTTGCTGCTACCACCACTTCAGAATTCATGTCCAAAGTTAATACAGCGAATAGCTCCGTCTTCCCCTGGAGCTGTTGTTACCATTCCAATAGATTATTCGTGTGATATTAGGATTACAAGTGCGTATAGCATGACTGTAATAAATTGTAATCTGAGCTTTGTTGTCCATTTTCACAGGACCTTGACAACTTGGCGGGTAAAATGGACCAGCCTGTCTTTTTCCCACCAGCAGAGGGCACAGTGAAAGAAGTTAAATTGGTTCTAGTCAGAGTGAAAAATGCTCGTATTATTGGTCTGCTCTCGGTAAGTTTATCATTGATGACTTTCTCTTCTTTCAGCTCAGTCAGTCGGACCTGCACTTTCTCCCCTTTCCATCGAATCTCCCAACGCACAAATGCCTGTCCATCTCTCCTTACAATAATTTTTCTACACCTTTGCCTCAAGCCAACTTTATTTCTTTTCAACATTTTTTCCGTATTTGATCATTCGTTATTATGTTTCTCCAAACTTTGTTTCCTGCTTCACCACCAACTTTTTATAAGCTATAGTTTATTGAAAACACAATAGCACTCGCTCTCCAATACCACTGTCTGAATACATTCAACTGTACCATGATTTCCAGATTTTGTGGAAGCACGTAACTATATAGCTTGAGCCGAGATAACAGCAGGTCCATCCAACGGAATGAAACACCAACCTGCCGGTGTATATATATATTCTGCATGTGCAAGATAGGATTGATTTACTCGACTCCATCGATATTTCTTTTTCCATTTTCAATCTATATACTTTTAAAGGCAGCTCACAACATCCCATTTATCTTTTTCTTGCGGCCATACAACAGAAATAGTTGGCTGCTTCCCTTCTGCCCCGTCCTTGACGACTGTGTCGATTCCATCCTCAACTTAAGTTTCCCCATCACGTCCATTCAAAGCGAATCCCAACACGATATTTCACCCGAATAGAATTGGAACTGCACTGCTAATATTTTCCCTCGGGGACTTTATCCTGCCTTCCAAACACTGTATACATCCACAACACACACACATACACAAAAGCTACGTTCAAAACTTTACACCATTAACAAACATTGGAAGATATGCCCAAAGGTGGGCATCCTAAAAGCTTTTCACTTTTACTCCTCTTACGTATACATAGCTGTACGCGAAAGCTCTGTAAAACATAAAAGTATCCGCAGTCAGTTAGTCAACTTGCTTTCCTTGCCGAATATTTTTTGTGACCATTACCAAATATTCCGCAGGCATATAATTAACAATCTTTCACGACAACAAACTCCTTTTGTAATACAAAACTACAAGTATTTACATTCACAACAAAAACGTATAGTCTCACAACTTAAAAACCTGCAACCGTTTTTCCACCAACAACAAGGAAATTGGATGTTCTTGCTATTTTCTCTTCTTGATCATTTTCATTCTCCTTCTTTTCTCTTTCTCCCACTGCTAGAGCCAATCTTGAGAGCAAAAGTGCAATTGCAACAACTCTTGAATCAAGATATAAAAATTTAATAAAACTTTTCCACTCTTTTACAGGATCCATTGTGCCTCTCCAAGTGCGTTGTTGCTCAAGCTGAGAACGACTTCCAAGATTGTGTCGAAATTAATGAAATCATCACAAAGAACACGTATTACTTCCAGGTACTTCTTTTTGTTCAACATTATTATTATTCCTAGCTTTGTGATAACACTAAAGGTCGCTTATAACGCCACAATTTACACCACCAAAATCTTCTACTGCGGACCTCGTATATACTCCAGGCCGCATGCTTTTTCCACCCTAAACCAAACACAAGGAGGACTTCAAATCAAATCTATGCTCTCATATTTTCAGGCAATTCCCAAAGACATTATTATTCTCTGTTATTTCCGGCAAACGACCCATCTCCGCCTCATCCATTTACTACAACTCATTATTATCATCTACTACAATCGTTACAGTAACAATCATTTCCTCTACAACACTCGAGCCTTCTCACTCCCCGTCCTCACGATGATCATTATGATGACGTCCACCGGCTCCCGCCATACCGCTATAATACCCGCTATTCTTCGCCATACCTTTCTCTCATGCAGACAGACAAACGAATTTTACAGCAACAATCTCACAGCTTTTTCCTTCTAAATCTCACCCTCAAAACTCTAAATAAATATTTCCCCCCTGCGATTCCTTGTATTCATAACGTCGCCGTTTCTACGCGGAGAAACCTCAATCGCTTTCACTTTTAAACTTCCGAATCCATGTCGTATTAAGAGCTCCAGCTTATAATATCCTGCACTCCCCAGCTAATTTTGAATCTTCCATGCATGCTGTTCAATGTTAATATTCAACACCCCGGAACCAAGCCAACACTTTTCATGAGACAAGAAAGAAACCAAAAGTAGCTATAGAGCAACGCAAAACTAAATCTTACAGGAAAACACACTTTAGTTCCTGATGTTATCCATTTTAACCAAGATTTGTATTTTTCCAGGGCATGGACAAGCAAAGTACTGCAGAATGGCTCCGCCTCCTCCAGGGTCACGCAGTCTGTGTAGGTCAATGGAGAAGACGTCGTGGCGCTCTTGCAAACATCATGATGAGTGGTGTCATCCGAGAAGTGTAAATAATCTTAATAAAAATTCTTATAACCAACATCGAATGTTTGGCCAAATATTGAACCTGCCTGAATATTTTCTATAACTTTTTGGAAAAGGCTGACATTTTTATTGCTACAGTTCTGAATGTACATATGTTGAATTTTTTTCCCCGATTGGGATATATTTTTCAAAACGAATATGTGTAAATGAAGACCCAGCGAGAGACATACGTTACAGGCACACGCTGCATAAGAAATCAGAACGTGCCGGAACCCTACTGTTTGGGGCTGTAAAAATGCTTATAATTATTGCCTAGTTCTGTTTAACGAGTTTTGTTTCGTCGTAAAAGGTGCACTTGCACACCTACCTGTTACAGGTTGTGCTCTACAATGTAAAAATGCCTCTGTGAATCTTGTACTGTTTCGTCGTTTTCTTTATATAAACAAATGTTAGTTGTACATAATAGCCATTTAAATTTGAGTTAAGCCTTAAAACGGAATTGTGAATGTAGTCATTTGTGTCAAAGGAACGAGTAAAGTTTTGTGCCTCCAACCTTCGCAGCTGCATTGGCATATAACGTAAAAATTGCAGCCTCTCGTCCATTATTATGCAGCACATGATCCCAAACTTTTCATACCCACCAAGCACCATTTTGTCAGAAACTTTGACCGTAAATTGGCTCGCTAAGGTGCACCGGGTATTTAATGCCAAACTGGGACTGGAAAGAAACATCATGAAAATCACGACAAGATGCTTATTTACGTGTCTCTAGAGAGCCAAGACTATAAGACAAGCCTCCTGGACCATCAAATCCAGCACTCGGTGTAAAACAAAGCAATTCCGCCACCTTATACGGTCAAACACTACATATTTGGCAAACCAAGTCGAGATTTACAGTCAAACCTACCCTCAAATGTACGCATGCATGCACCAGTCAGGATTTCGCCGAATTTGTCAGCAACAAACTATTTATTTCCAGCAAAGTTCAACATGTCTTTGGTAACTTAATTTCCAAACAAGTTCAAATGCATACAAGGATTTAGAAGAGAAAAATTTAACCTTTAGTCGGAATAAACTTCTTCATCAAATATATGAAATATAAAACTGACGAGCGTATGATCACTGCTAACTACTGTACGAACTGTGAGTAATGAAAAATCGTTTGATCCATTAGTGATTATTATTTTCGTATAGTCCATACGTGAATTTAAACAAAACATTACGACATAGTGTCAAGAAACAAAGAGAAACATTTTCCCACCATCAATGACACGAGATAACTTCATTGTCAAGTGTCTTCGGACATAAATCAAAAGGTTTGTTACTGGTATCTCGCGGCGAGCATTATGATTTTTCCAGATCAGTAAGCCGGGATGGCCTCATTTCTTGTTCTCCAGTGAATCCATCCCGAGTCGGGATAATGTAATTCGGCCTAACGTTGTTTGCCACAAGAGACAATGTCGTCAGCCGCCATGTACAACATTTGAACGCGAATCACAAAATGTACTCAAGGAGACGTCGCTTAAAGCTCATCTCCAGAATGGGAGATGAGATGGTCGTTTAGATTTCTTGATCCCTTCATTGCATCTATAAAACACAGCGTGGGCTTATAAGGGCTTCATTTCAAATTCAAACTCAACTGGACAGCTTCCATACACCCGCCGTCCTTTTAGACAAGACGCCGAAACCTCAAGCAAGTCAGTCGAACATACTCAGCCATCTATGGCTTCCTTGCACTTTTTTCAAACTTCCCTACTAAATCTTGAAACGACACCTGTCCGCCTATTTTGAACCACAGCTTAGCTTTATATTTGCTATCAAAGCTGACCGGTCATCTCCACAAATCGGCTTGAAGACGGTATAAAATATATTTTGCCAAAATTTCAAATTCAGAGAATAATTCTTTGAAAACTCCTTAAAATACAACTAATTCTATGCATAAATATAACCAATTAATGCGATTTTGTGCAAAAAAAGTTTTGATCATCCTCATATATTCAAAAATCTTCCGTGAAAATCGGCATCCCATGTGGATTTTCGCCATCTTATATATAATTAGAACTGCCCATCAGTTGTCAAAAGCAATAATTCCTTCCTCTGTCCACCAGAATTTTGTTAACCAACAATCTCAATTTACACTCACAGAAAATTCTCATTACTGGCAGCAGTCTCTTGAATTGACCTCTCCTTTATCTCCAGCAGAGAAATTGCATAGACTTTTCATTAATTCTCTATCTTGTTTTCTTTTAGCTTTCATCTTTGCCCTCATGTCTGCAGTTTCGAAAAACGTCGGTCTTTTATATTCTGCCAAATAGACTCAACTTGAAACCAAACTGTCACGATATAAGACGCAACTCTATGGGATTGCAGAATCTCTGAATCTCAATTGTACAAATTTGTTAAGCCAAAACTTGACAACCACTATAATGTGAAGACGAGGAAATTTCAAGAAATAAATGCGATTTTCCAGCTGAACACAGAAATTCTAAACACGAAGCTCTTTTAACCTGCACGCGTTTCCTGTTATGTAGTTGCCATCAAAACCTGAGTCACTCAAACGAGGGAGTGAAACTTGTTGTTTCTCTACTTCACAATCCTCTACCTCTTCACCGTTCCTTGCATCTTTCCCCGTAACATTTCTCCTACTTTTGTTCAGTTCGGTCTCGACGACCAAAGAAGCAGCATCAGCAACACCCCCGTTTTCACCCGTGAAATACATACTTTCTCCGAAATTCGAAGCCGTTGTTTTGGATAGCTACTTTTCATACCGGTTTCGCCAGCATCTCTTGTTCGCGCTGAAAGTGCTTCAAAGTGTATATACTTCGACTAGATTTCCAAGATTCTCGAATTCACTTGTGATACCTTCACTCCACGTTACAGTTTTGTAGTGACGCCTCTCGAAAATGGAAAAAGTAGTCTGAAGGTAATCCATTAAACATTGACCTCATCAAGCATAACGGCTCCTCACAATATCAAACTGTACTTAGCGATGACAACATCACTCACCTCTGGCGATCCAATTACGTAAACGATTTGCTTCTGGCTTTTCAATTAGTATTTTATGAACGCCATCTAATTACGAGCTTTACCCCCATGTATTTGCGCTCGGTTATAACTAAATATTACCTTCGTTTATCCAATGTACAAAAACAATTTTGCGAAATGACCGGCACAACTTGCATGCACAAAAGTCCGCTACCATTCAGCTTTTTACCAAACCTATTTAGCTACATGCCCATTCGTGACATGACCTACAATGAAGAAAAACGCCATACAAAAACTCCTTTGTCTTGTTTGATTGCCTAGATCAAACGACGTGGTGATTTTGACTGGACAAACAAAAACAGAAATATGCGCCTTCTTTAGAAGCTCACACAGCCAATTTAGCTCTACACTGCTTGCAATTTGCACAGGAAATTGTGTCCGGAAGTATTACAACCCGGCTTCTACGAATGCATATATTCTACACCTTTTTCTTTCTCATTCTCTTTTGAACAGAACCAAGCAGTTTCAAACAAACAATGCCACTAGAAGAAGGTTCTTATGGATGGTTCGCTTCTAAAACTTCAAGTCAGCCACTTCCAAAGACTGACAAAGACGACATGAACGTTTTTTATCCAGTTTTTCCCCTATGCAGCTAGCGTATTTGTGAATGTACCAAAAGACGTTGTCAAGGGCTCCTTGCACGGTTCAAGGAGCAAATGCATAGCCATTCAAGATTAAATAGAAATTCTAGACCCTGCTTCACTGGTTCATATTAGTATTCTTTGTTGTCTCTTCATTCAAACTCGCGTCAGTCAATCTCCCACATTTCAAATATGCCTAAATCCATGTTTTCATCAAGCAGATTCCTTCCACAAAGTGTGCAACTTCTTTTTTCAAATTTCTTCTCCATCAGTGATATCCTGTCATGTTCCGTGAAATCCCGTTTCTTCACGCCCGTCTTCACTAAATCATCATCCAGCGATGGGACAAGCATACGTCAAAAATCCAGCCCGACATACCTACTCCAATGTTTTTCAAATCAATTCTACCGTGTAAATCCGCCTTTTTGTTGCTGAAAGATGCCCTGCAAAAGTCTCAAGCAGAAACTCGACACTCACAAGTACAAAAGTATCATGTATAAACTGAAATCTCCATCCTTTTTCTATTCCAACTTTCCTTGTTTTAAGCGGTACCCAAATCATGTCGCACTTCACAAACAGTCCAAACTTTCTTTGAGCGCTAAAATGTTCAGGGTTACATCCACATATTTCGCCATGCTTGATCTGAATTTAAATTGTTTCAGCTTTCCAAGCAGCTCAGTAGTTCAAAAAATTACAGGACTCGAATCTCATATCCCATAAATTTTGAACACACTAAACATTGCATGGAACTATTTTTTTTCCAAAAAGCACATTTTGCAAAAATATTTACGACGAGCCTTAGTACCTTAGTTGGACCGTATGCATTTTCTACCAATTATATCTACCTGTCATGTCTGCCAGCGTTAGTTATTAGTAAAAATTATACTTTGATACAAGCCTCCTTGACAGTCACAACTAAGTTACCGACGTTCATGAAAAAGCATTTATAGCGGCTACCCTTCAAACTTCGCAAATCTGCCTGTCTGACTGAGTAGAGTAGCACCTTGCAATTTACAACATCATAACCATTCCTTATTCGTCTTAGTCAGTCTTCTGGCTCGGACTCTACATAAACTCGATCACGTCATAGACACGAAACCTTTGAATATTTTCAGATGACTTTTAACATGGAACCGGAGACAAGCGTATAACAAAAAAGATGCCGATATACACGAAAAGAGAGGGCCAGCGGCGGTCAAATCTAATAGGATTGCATGGATCTAGATGTCCACGAAAGCCTCGTTGCCACTCCTTGAGCCATCGCCCGTCTCGCCACACGTCTAATGATCGTCATGTCGTCCTGAGCCGTAGCCCTAGGTAACCTCTTTCTCTTCTTCTTACTTGAAAACCATTTTCCCTTTTCAGTTTAGTTAGCCAAATCAACAGACTTGCTGCACGTAATATGTGTATAAATATATACACACATAAACATCAATTATTTTTGTAGACCTGTTCACAACATTCACTCAAGTCAATGAGCACGTGAAAAGCCTGTTCATTCTTTACTTCTTCTTCTGTTCCTTCCTATTTACTTCACTGCCGACGAACGACGGTATCTGCAAACACTAGGAAAGTAACTTGCTAATTCTTGGTATACCCGGTCACCCGTTTCGCCTTTTCCAAACCTTTCAATTACACCCAACCCAGTCGACACCTGTAAACCACCTGTAGTTTAATCTATCACCTCCAACAACCAACTTTTTCTCTCTTCTCTGTCTCACTGTCTCAACGCAATTACCCATTTCCTCTTGAACCATTAGCAGCCAAAACCAGACAGACATACCGAACGAAAAGTGTCAACCATCAATTCCACACGTCCACTTCCTTCCTTTCCAGCTCTTCTTTCATCATCGACCCGTGCCTCGTGACCGTCACCCACAAATTTTAATACCACAAAAGGTGCAAAGTGCACACTAATAATGCCAAACCGCAAACCCCAATGACTTGTCAAACATTAACAATTTCGTCAACAACATCCTTCAACACTCATTCACAAAACAAGTTACCCGTAAAATAGCCCAAGACATACAGAAATTGACTTGACGACGTATAATATAATGTGCAACGTACACAAGCAGCTTTTGCCTCCCACGTGCCACAAAAATCCTTACTTTTACTGTACTGCATATTTCACCCTCCTCGTCAAAAAAATCTCAACAAATCAACACATTCATTTCGGCAAATGAACTTGGCCACACTTTCATCCGATTTGATTATACATAGCTGTCATAATTGTCTGGACAATTTAAATGTTGCTAATCACGCTAAAAAGCTTTACTTTTGACACTTCTTGAGCCATCGACTGTTACCCTTAGTGCCTGAGCGAAAATTTTGAACAACATCCCATGTAATTATTTTGCAGGACGATTCTATCTGTACTGATTCTTCTCATCGCCATTTCATGCACATGGGCCTTTTCACCGGACCTACCCTTCGCATCACGCACCTCCCTCAATGCAGGTAACTCTTCCACTGTCAAATTCCAAATCTATGTATATCTCAAGGCTAATCTGTCAAACTAGAACCAAGCCCTCAGCAGCAGTCATGATTTACTCTGATTGTTCCCATCTTTGATCCATCAATGTTAAATTTCTTCCTCCGACACGCAGATGCAATCGAAGTCCATGACCTGCTTCAACTCATAACCACCAAGTATGCCGACTATGACCCGCGAAGAACCCGCTATCTTGAAACAGCTCCTGACGGCTATTCCGCCATCGGCTTGAGAGAGGGCGCGGAAATCAAGTCACCCTTTCGGTAAGTAAAAAGCATGTAACAACAGACGACTCAACATTTATCCCAAAATTCACTCCTTTTCAGAATGTATCTTCCTGATCGCCTCTACCGAGACTTTGCCATACTCTGCACAGTCAAACTCGACCGCCGAGAACCTGCCCACCTTTTTGCGGTGGTTAATCCAACTGACACTGTTGTTCAACTCGGCATCAAAGTAAATCTCGCACTGTGAAACAATTGCAAAAAATATATATTTCCGCTTCTTTTAATTCCAAACGTTTTCTATTTACAGCTTTCTCCAAGTCCAACATCATCAAATTCAGTCATTTCCTTACTCTACACCGATGTCAACAGCCACATGACCACTCAAACACTCGCTTCATTTGAAGTCCCATCAATGCTACGGCGATGGGTTAAATTTTCGTTCAAAGTAAGGTTTAAAAACGTACCATGTACCAACACTAGATGGCGCTTCCAACCTTTTCTCTTTCCTCGAACTTGATGATTATATCGTTTCAGCTTACCCGTTTTTTCTGTTATAGGTCGTCGGAGACAACATTACATTATACTACAACTGCAAGGAACATTCTTCCGAACTCGTATTCCGAAATCCAAAAGAACTTGTTTTCGACACTGCCTCAACTCTGTACATCGGCCAAGCCGGCCCTTTGATTAAAGGCTCCTATCAAGTAAGTCTCGTTTCCCTTTAATCTGACCCGGGCAGCATCATCTGCAATTCTCGGTGCAAAATCCTTGCTTCCCATAAACGCAACAACAAGAAATTTCCCCCCTCCGAATACTGCAAGAGTCGATAACTTTACACAAGTCTAGTCTAAAACTTGTACTTGCTTCCGCCGTACGAGTGTATCTGACTGGTAACGACACCACAACTGCATAAGCCAAAGGCATTCATCCGTAAAGAAATTGCCATCTCAAAACTTGAACCCTTAAGACCAATAATTCCCTCCAATTATTTTTCTCCGCTTCTCAATACCCACAACAGCAGCTCCTCCAAAGCCTCGTCTATACAACATGAAATTAACAGCGAACCGCCAAATGCCAAACTGTCATTGAAGACCTCCCTGCGGTTTTACTGCCCGTGAATTAATGTCGTCTACATGCTTTCACTTTACCAAACTCCTATACGTAATTTACTTCCAACAATTATTGTTCAACTTACGCGTCTTTCCCTTCCTGTACATTTGCACTATGATCAAATTCCATGCGTAATGAGCCAAGTGAAAATCAATAATCAATCTTTTCAAACAATTTCCAGCGAAAATATCATCATCCTTGTGTCTCCATCCCCCTTGTAGGTCAAATTCAGCAAAATATTGTAAAGATTTGGCTAGCTGTTGAGCTCATGCCGTTCCACAAGCAAGTGTTCGTTCAAAAAACGAACCAACACATGTCATTTTCACTGTTTTGGAAAACAGGAATACATGGCCCGCATTTCATTCTTTCCATCACAAAAGACCCACTCTCGGATAGCCTTCTATTTCTTGTTGGCAAACCTGCTAATTATCACGGCCTCGTCGAATGTGTATCTTTGTTTCATCTACAATTGGCCCCGTCAGCCATCAAGCAAAACTAACGAACAAGACCCAAGATCATGTAGAAACATGTCGTCTATCTTTTGACTTTCTCCGTTGCTGCGATTCGTAGCTAATAATTATAGAGCTGGCTTAGTTTTGAATGAATCATGATAGCTGCAGAGCAATCAAAACATATTTCCCTTCAGTGACTGTGTACTCCAAAATATTTGCCACTGCATTAAACTAGCTTCAACCCCAGCTACTTCCTATGGACAAAAAAGATCAAGAAAAAAGTATGTCTGTAATTAGTAGTTTTTTACACATTATTTTAAAGAAGCGCCATTCTGTTTTAAAATAAACCGGGGGTCCGGTGTGAAAAGGTAGCTTAGCTGGCTTAAAATTCTAGTTAGGCATGTGCGTGTGCGTTTACTGGCATCCTGTTCGTCTGTCCATTGACAGTCCGTTCGTCTGTCCATAGACATCCGTTCGTCTGTCCATAGACATCCGTTCGTCTGTCCATAGACATCCGTTCGTCT